>OX276456.1:487500-767132 GCA_946251905.1 Cryptocephalus moraei
AATATTCTCCATTGTTTTCCCAAATACCGCATTGTTACAGAGTTTATACAGATTTCTTAGAAACGGTGTTATCGCTGCAGCCTTAAGGTTACTGTTTAAGTCAATGTAGGGTTTTGGCCAGGCACTTTGTTTAGATTTTAAAATCTTGTGAATTTTCGTGAGGGTCAATCCGTTGGCGAGTGCCTGTTTCAAATTTCGATAATGTAAAATGTATTGTTTCTTATCGTACAATGTGGCCATTAATTTTGAACTTGTAGAATTTGGAGGTGTGCGGTGTTCGGCCGCAAACGGAAAGTATTTGTGAGTGTCGTGTAGCTCCCTCGGATATTGGAAGTCCGGTATGGATGTTACGTCAAAATTGTTTGTGTTATCCACCCATTCGAAGCCACCGTAAGGCAAAGGTTCCATCATGGCTTTTCCGTACAAGTTATTCACATCTAAATAAAGAATATATTTGGATGGAGTACCGGGGTCATATTTTGCGGGTATATACTTGTGATTTGCTTCGAAAAAGCGATTAAAACACACCGAGATCTCACCTCTTATCGCTTGTTTTATATACATTATTTGATCTACATCACGTAACAACTCTAACGAACATTTTGTAAATTTAAGCATACAGTCCCATGTGTATCCAGGTATTGTGTAATACCACCCCGGATCTAGTTTGTGCGTTGCTTTACAACTTTTTCTAAAATTTTCAAACGTATCTGCCAAAAGTAGGATATGAGTTTTCAAGTATATGCCCGAATATTCCCCTAAATTTTGAATTACAAATGTCTTCCCAACCTTTTGGGCGTGAGCGGACTTCTCAGCACTAATGTCCTCATCGTTTAATCTATCGTGAAACTGTTCAATGGCTCGCAGTTCCGTTTCATTTAATTTATCAATGTGTGAAATATATCATAGCAAAAGACACCCTTTCTGGTCAATAAATTGAATTTTTCGTCGCCGTCGTCACACTGAAATTCCCGTTTTACAATTACTAGGATTTCCTTTTCCATAATTGAAATTGATTCATCGAGAGATGCACCAAGAAATCTTAACGAACCGATAAATCTAAATTTGATTTTGGTATCTTCATCATAGTGCGCAAATGAAATGTAACGTTCTTTATTGTTGGGAAGTACGCTCATTCGTCCACATTTGGATAAATCTTTAATCAAAACATGACTATCATATCCCGTCAAGTTATGGAACACTATAGGCACCACAAAACGCTTTTTAAAGGATAAATTACAACGAGCATGCGTGGACGCACGTGCTTCCCCAGAGAAATAATTATGGTCCAAAACGGTCTTATCCTCAGCCGTAAAGGGTTTCTCACTAATGTGGCGTTCGGTTTTCAACAATTTCTCACTTGATTTAATATTAACTGGGTAAATTATTTTCATTTTTGATTCAACCAATTTATCCAACGTTTTCAACTCCCTACTAAACCACTCTATGCCATCTGTACCACGATAGCTATTATAGAAAAACATGGAGTAATCATGATCACATTTTAAATAGTAACCTGCAGAATAAACCGTATATTTCTGGTATTTTCTAGTAGCTGCAGACGTATCACCGTCCAGGGTTTCCAAAAGACTTTCAAAATCGGCATACATGATAAAGGGTGCCGTCTGCTTATAAATGAAATTTTTAAATTCTACATTGTGGTATTTGGGAAAAGATATTTTGTAATCGTTTTTGTTTGCACACAGTTCTGTGTGTTCATCAAACTTGTTTCGTTGTTGAAAGTAATTTAAGCACCTATCACACATCAATTTCTGTCCATGCTTCTTATTTAGCTGTGACGAAACTAATCGAGACAGATTTTTGATGTAACAATAATGGTATTTAATTTCTTCATCATCATCATCATCCTTATCATTCCCCTACTTGTCTTTAAACGGTATGAAGATGTTAAATTTCTATTTTTATTTACAGGGAAAAGAGCACTCACAATAGCCCAGTAAAAACATGCGTTATCATAATTTTGGATATTGATAATTGCAGGTTTCTTTTCAATTTCAACTGGTAGCTTGATAAAAGACGAGCCGTTGTTACCCATTTCGTATCTGTTTATCATAATTTCGAGAAAAATAATACGGTGAAGTGCCCATCCAGAAAGTCATTCTTGAAATTCAGACATATTGTTACAAATTTTGTCATGTGCATTTTCAATAAACCAACTTTGCAAATCCGTCGTTTGGTCAATCATCTCATTCTTTGTATTAAAATATTTATATTCCATAATGTCCCCATCATTATATTGTTTAATAAATTCCCCACAAGGATTTTTATTTACCTTAATTAACTTGAATTTTTTTTAAAATCGGTTTAATTTTGTTACGAAATAAAATTTCAGAATCGGTCTAAAATTGCACTAAGCACTTGTGAGATAAATTAATTATGACACTGTTGAAACATGAAACAAACAGCAATAGTGGGTTATAATTCAAATTTTCGAAATGAAATTTAAAAAACAAATAAAAATAATTAATCTCTTACCTTTGTCCTTTGTTGATGCACACTCAAGATAGTCTACCTTTCTCCACGAAACACCGCTCCTTTTATACAAAATTTCCTCCTTTCAAAATGCATTGAGACCGTATGCTGTTTCACATTTTTAAAATACGAACCGCATTGATAATCGTAAGGATTAATTAATAGTGAAAGGCGCGCATTCTAAACGAGTTCTTAAGAAATGCTAATTACTCAAATACGCTATTGAAATTTATGTGTTGTGTAAGAGGGCGCCGACGAGTTCCTCCCGGCGGTCAGAAATTTGGTGACCCGAAGGCAGGTAGCTACAAACCAGGGATTAAAGGGACGTCGACGAGTTCCTCCCGCGGTCAGTTCGAAAGTAGGTAAATCTTAGAGGACCGACGAGTTCCTCCCCGACGAATGACCATAATAATTTTAATTTGTCACAGTTGTTAGAGGGTAAACTTGATAATCATTTTAGCAGTTTATTTGATAAAAAATAAAATAATGGAATATTCACTACTTTTATGTTTACATATGAAAAACATTATATAGATACAATAATTGAAAAGAATATACATGCTACATAATATATAACAAAATATATAAATTGTCACGACAAAAAACAAATATACATACTTATATACTTAACTAAACAATCTTAAATTAACTTAGGCGGGCAAATTGTGGTGACAAATAGCTTTTATATAGTTGAGGCGACTCAAAGAATGGTTGCTACATTTTTCAATTAGCCCCTCTAAAAATTCCTGACGTTTTTTTACATGTGGCCTTAATTTTTTTTTGTAGCAATTAGCAGACTGCATTTTGCTATACGTAAATGTTTGAAACGTTAATAATACATTTACAAAAATAAATATCGATGGGTGACTCATATAGTTGCTATTTTTAAAGTGGCTGTGAAAACTTTCACAGGCATTAGTTGTGCGCGACATCGATGCGGAAAGTGAAGCCCAAATTTCAGGATGAAACATACAATTATCCTCTATATAGAAATTAACCAAATAATCGGCAAACTGTGTCAAATTTGAATCGTTTGGCATTATTTCCATTAATTCAACAAAAGAATCGCCAATTTCGTTTGGTGGTAAATATGGCAACGCAAATACATATTTCAGCCATTTTCCAATCTCAGATTGACAATTATTGAAATCCTGACTTAAATTTAATTTTTGAATCTTTCGAAACCATGCTTGCTTTAAATGAAATAGACATCCATGAACTTTGGTCTTAGGAAAATATTGCTCTATTGCAATATGTACAGATTTTTCAAAATCGACAATAATGAATTTCGGGGAAAGAACTAAATTAAGTCCTAAGCACTTTTCAATCAAACATTTAAACATATTACCATAGGTATGAACTTGTTTATTCGGTAATAAGGTGAATACCAAAGGTACATATTGCCCATTTTTATACCCATGTATTGAAAACAACTGATAAAAATGTTTTGGACAGTATTGAAAAGTGCCGTCCATGTATACGGTATCAACAGAACATAAAAAGCTTAAATTAGAATAACAAGAAAATATAACTATATTTGTGTTTACATCGTTAATTAATAAAAAATGATCACCTTGAATAGTTTTAATTGGAATAGAGTTTAACGCGTCGTGGGTTTCAGGTAAACTATTAGGCAAGGGAGGTAATGTGGAACGTCTTGCAGCATACATATTCCTTTTTATATTGTTAATACTTTGAATATTTAAAGTTATACCTTGAGTATCAGTCGTTTGTAATTCTTGGTGTATCAGTTTAGCAGGTTTTTCACATATGTCCGCTTTCGCCTTTCTCTTTACCCCGTTGTTAACACGTTGATGAACGAGGGAAGTTGGATCAGTGAAGTCATGGTTGTGCGACAAATCTGTGCTCACGATTTCATCTTCACCTTTAAAATAAAGTTTGCAATGAGAAGCAGTATGAAAAGAATAATGTAAAATAAGAAATTGGAAATTAGAGAAGAAAATTTTCTTTAAAAGAAAAACTATGTTGTAAATTTTTTACATTACTGGAAAATATTTACTTACCATCTGTATATATTTTTGCCGTACACCTTTGTTTCACACAGCGCCATCGTATTTGTCCATTGGTCAGGGTTCTCGCTTTACAAAACTTTTCTCCGTTCACTACTTGCAGTAATTTCCCTTTTTCACTATACATCTTCGAGACTTCCATCATGAACACCGAAAAAGAAATGAGCTCTGTATTCTTAAATTAGCTGCCTTTAAAACCCTTATTCCCTTCATTTTACTAAAAACCTTTCTTTCAATATAAATATAATAGCGTTTGGGTAAGCCCATCATAATCAGGATATTTTCTCGGTATTTCAATACATATTACTTTGCAATCATATTTAGTGCACGTTAGTAACCATAATACTCAGATCATTTTGGACATAAGTGCTCACTAATACAAAGTGTTAGTAGAAATTAGGGAATTCCGTTCATTTCTTACAATTGGCTTTTAGAATTTAGAGTATTTATCTCTTTAATCCCTGGTTTGTAGCTACCTGCCTTAGGGTCACCGAATTTCTGACCGCCGGGAGGAACTCGTCGGTCGTCCGGGAGGAATTCGTCGGTCCTCTAAAAGGTTTTCCTACTTTCGAACTGACCGCGGGAGGAACTCGTCGGCGCCCGTGTAAGATTTACATTTTCGATTAACGACGACCTCGACGCGCCTTTCAAACGCTATTAGGACTTGGTAATAAATACTCAATATACTAGTACGCTATTTGAAATTATGTGTGTTATGTAAGATTGTTAATGTTTACTTTACAATTTTTATGGAAAAACTGAAGGGGAACATTCTACTACCAACGTACGTATTTTCAAAAAAATATATCAATATAAATAACCCGGAAGTCTTATTCTGTGTCTGCGTGTATTTTCACAGATCTACAGCAATAATAAGTTGATGGTAAGTATAGATTAATATCTGATCTTTCTTAATTCTTAATTCTAATTGTACATTTACAATACCATTATTTTTATCAATATTAGGCATTTGCATACTTTTAATTAAAAAAACTTTCCTTTTTTAAGTATGTCTCATCGTCATAACCAATCATTTTTATATTTTTTTTTCTCTCTACAGGGTTTGGCTACTTTTATTGAACAAGTAATTATCTCAAATTATGCAAGGATGAGTGAAACGTAACCTACATTGCTTCCTTACTACTACTACTTATTAAAACAAGCACTGCACACCTCTCGCGACGGAGACGAGACATGGAGAGACATCGAAGTAATGAAGCTTTTTCAGTTAGTTAAGTGCCAAAAGGGCGCTAAAATTCACAAAATATTTTTGACATTTACTGAAACCGAACGTGGTGAAAGTGTATTTGGCTTAACAGTTATCAAATAATTTAGAATAATAAAGTTTATTTTCAAAAGTACTTGTGAATTTATAAGATTTGTAATAAACGATACTAGTGTAAGGGCTTTATGGTCTAATGAGAGGATGCTTCCCCTGTGGCGGAGGAGCTCCCGGGTTCGAATATAGGGTGAAGCCGCTACATTTTGCAAAATTACTTCGTGTAATACATAATTTTAGAATGTTTTGTTAATTTTCCACCCATCCGTCTCCCTCCCAGCTCTTTAAAGTAGTATTAAAATTTTTTCAGTTTCCTACACCACTGTAGTGACATCCACAAAATATTAACTGAAATGACTTAACAATATATGTTCATTCGCATTTTAATTAAGGTCACCAAATTTATATGCAATAATTTAAATTAATAGTACAACGAACGTATGCGACCCGGAGGGATTTGCTGACACTCATTTTTACTACTACACTTGTACGCGGCTACCTCCGGTACGCATCGTTCTACATACATACAAATGCTGACTTGACATATTGTTATTCACGTCGTTGTAATATATCATTTTCCTTAGGAAAACACTTAATACCGTATTGTTTTCACTGTAATAGAAATAGTTAATATATTTATTATAGTTTATAAATAATTATAGCAATAAGTGGTCGCTGTGTTATACAAAATTAATAAATAATAACAATAATAAATAATTGATTAATTTTTTGTTTTGTTTTTTATATGTGTATGTAATTCTTATAATAAAAAATAGATTGTAAAAACTGTTTACTTTATTGTTTTATAAATGCATATTCGCATATTAAATGCATATTTTAGTGCATATTTTGACTGTTTTTCGTGCATATTTGCATGCATATTTCTGGGAATTTTAAATGCATATTTCCATAGCTCTAATAATCATCATAGGTAAAACATCTTTAATTTACCACCCGATACCAAGAACGTATTACACCACTACCATTACTGTATAATAGGCGGCGCTAAATGTCATGATCCGTGGTTTGCCTAATAGGTGGTGCCAGGTTGCCGGTGCTGTCAAATTTTGGCGCGAAGGGTCGCTCACTTTCATGTTCCGTGCTTCAGACACTGTCCAGGACTTTTGTGTTCCGTGCTTTCACGTGAAGCTATCAAATGTCAACGTTCCGTGTTTAAGGGTTACCCATGGTTAAGGGAGAGGAGCCCTAAATGGGGCCCGTAGATAAGGGAGAGGAGCCCTAAATGGGGCCCATGGGTCTGGCTCGGCGGGGCGCGGGCTCCGGGACCGACGGTAGGCGGTTTGCAAAAGTGAGGTTATGTTACAAATTTTATCGCTGAACTCCCTTAGTGCATCTACTGACGAGCTGTGTGTGAGTGTGTGCGTGTGTATGTGTGTGTGTATGCGCGCGCACGTGTACGTGTGCCTGTGTGTGTATAGGGATACGAACGATAAATGGTTTTTACGACATTTGCGGGTTCTTCAAGGTGTTTAACTTAAAACCGCATTCGCATAGGATTAAGATAAAAATATAACCGTGAAGTTAGAGATCACCAAAGGGCTGTCTTAGATTATTTCTACAGGTAAGTTTTTCGCACCCGAGCGAATATCCTGGAATAATATCGTTATTGCATAACGTCTCGTTTCACAGTAGACTTAATAATAAAGTACCAAATGCTAGTAGTAGAAAAGTTGAAATTCAGCATTTTTTAAAGAGAACTATACAAAATTACACCTTCTCGAAGTTTTAAAAACAAAAACATATTCCAAAACGTACGTCATCGATGAAATGGCAAAACGGTTTGGACATTCCATTTTGCGCTTATCACCGTACCATTGCATTTCTAATCCCATCGAAATGATTTGGTCAATCTAACAGATAGTGTTAGACAAAAAAATCCAAATTTAAATGATGTAAGTCATTAATCTTATAAGAGAACAAAGTCTCACAATAACCAGTATGATTGGTCTGCCTGCATCAAACACATTACCTTAAAAAAAAAGAATATAGAACACTTTGGGAAAGCGTTCCTAAACTTATTAGTACATTTTAGTATAGAAGTCCATACTCAAAGATGGGGGGAACAGCTATAGTTGCGATAACTCTTAGTCACTACCCCATCCAAATATTATTATTATTTATTTATATTTATATTTATATTTATTTATATATATTTATATATTATATATATAAATATATATAAATATATAAAATATATATTATATATATATATATAAATAATAAATATATATAAATATATATAATACATATATACATTTATGTATTTGTGTATTATATATACATACATATATATATGTATGTATATATATACATACATATATGTACATATATGTATGTACATATATATGTACATATATGTACATATATATGTACATATACATACATACATACATATACATACATATATGTATTATATATACATTTATATAATACATATATACATTTATACATATATAAATATATATAAAATATATATAAATATTTATATATTTATATTTATTTATATTTATTATTAGTACATTGTTTATTAAGGGCGGAAAAACGAACATTTCAACCAGGGCGGAGTTTGTGGCCCGAAGCTACGCTGGTTCTGTAAACTTTTAAACGCGTGCCTTAAACATGCACTTTTCACACTTGTATCATAAATTACTATTAGGAAAAAATGACAGTTCGACATCCGATGATAGCGAATAAAGTTTCAATGGTAAGGTGGGTTTGATGTATATTTATTTATTCAGAATTTGAGAATCATCTACTGTGATTTGCGGCGTTCATTCTTAACTTCCACCTCTATCTTTATTTCTGTGAAAATTAATAATGAACACGTGATTTAGAGTTTATCAAATTAATTGTGACGTCAGTATTTAGTTTTATTATCAATTTAAGAATTTTGTTACGTATAGAAAATGTAAAACCGTAAAATTTAATATTTTTTATTAGTACAATGGTGATTTATAATTAAGTACATATGTAAAAATATCACCATTAATCATTTTAAACTTGTTTCGAATTATGTTAATTAATAATGAAGGGCTTTGTAAATAGCATGCAAATTATAATTCAATTGTTCTTAAAACGACCACGTATTCTCCTCTTTTTTGCGATCCGAGGGGCCCACGAGTCTGGGGGAGTAGCCCTGGCCGGAAGCGCGGGCTCGGCGTGGCGGGGGCTCCGGGGCCGGCGGTAGATGGTTTGCAAAAGTGAGGTTATGTTACAAATTTTATCGCTGAACTCCCCTAGTGCATGTACTCTCGTCGGGGCAGAACTCTGTTGTCTGAGCACCAGATATGACGCAATGCATCGATGACGTCATTTAGCACAACTCATCATACCTACTGCCATTTGGGCACGAAAACTGTTCCCCATTTAAAATATCATGAGCGATTTGGTTAGAAATCGTGGTCAATATGTGGTACTTTAGACTTCCGCGCGATTTCCGACCGCAAAATGGGAAACAAATTATATCACCGTGTAAAATAACATGGAGGATTAAGTTAGAAATGCGCAGAAGGTTAAATATTTGCGAAAATGTGGTACGAAAATGGTCAAAATTCGACCTTAAAAAAATTCTTTTTTAGTTCTAATCAGCACAGTATATCTACTTGCCCCGTCTTCTAGGGTTGCGAGCGGCCGTCTACACCTGTATGTACGTGAAGGTAGGTGAATTCTATACTTTTCGTTAAAGATGTTGGGTGTTAAGGTGTTCCAATTGCATATCCCTTTTCCAACTCTAAGAACTTAGAGAAGCATGCCTAAAGTGCGAAACCAACAGCGCTTCCATCCGAACGCATTCCTATTGCTAAGCTGACCAATTCAGCCGCTATGGTACGGTAGGACAGGGGCTCAGTGACCATCATGTATCCCAATGCCATAATGGATGATGACCTTAAGACACCAGTGATACCAGTCAGCATGATACCGATAAATATCTCCAGCTATTTTGGGGACTTTGACAATAACGCATGTCAGTCTGAGGAAAGTGCTTCTTCGAAGATCCATTTAAGGGTATCTGGCCTCAAGTCAGAGCTCTTCCCAATGGCCCGTCAGTTAGTCAAAAAGTAGTTGTCAGCTTATCGCATTTGCTCTAAGAATCTTGGTTCCATGAGAGAATTTTTACAATGGTAACTCGCAGACACTTGAAGGATTTAATCACATTTAAGGCTATTGCAGGTACTGACGAACTTGTAATTCCTAGTAGATATAATGAATTAAGCCTTGTTAGGATTTACAGACAAGCCGGCTTCTTTGAACCAGTCTCTTCACTACCATTTCCTGATTTCTTAAGGCTTTCCTAGGACGGCCTTCGAACTGTAGTTAAAAGTTCATCTGCGCATCTCAATACATGGAATCTGCTTATACTCCTTTAGTGTTTCTTCACTATTGGGCACCAGATATGGAACAAGAATACCCCTCGTTCTTGCAGAACATGTGACATATCCAGTCAACAAATATCAAAAACACTTTGCGTCTTTTCAATGTCAGTTTAATGACCACAACTGAAGTGTAGTTAAAGGCCTCCTTGACAACCAGGAAAGTACTGGTATTGTAACCTTTAGACCAAGTTGTGATTTAATCACACTCTGAAGAGACTGACTCAGCAAGAGTGTTGGTCTATGTGGAGCGGAAAAAGTGAGAGCATCGTTTCCATAACACCTGATTAAATGACTATCAACGGTTTTCAGTAAAAATTACGTCAAGCTGATAGGACGAGAATCTTTTATCTTAACTAAATCGCTAACGCTTTGCAGAGAATGTCGCTATTTTTTGGATTCCAAGGGGTAAATAGTTTTGTATAGGGTTGCCGACACGAAATAATTTAATTCGCGTAGTGTTTAGCTTGTTACGTCTCTTTTTATGCCCGCCTAGTAACAAAATTGAGAGAACGTATTCGTACACCGGTACGATGGTCATAATAGCTTAATTATGCTAATGTCCTCGCCAACCCGTCGCCAATCGAATATCTTCCTAGGCATAAGAGCTAGATGGCTGAAACTTTAGAATCAGGTGTGAACAATAGGTATGATACAGTAGGCCAACTTTGATGAAGATTCTCCCATCCGTTTGAGCGTAATCGGTCGCGGGGAAAATAGTTTAATGAAGGTCATTTTTATAGTCTTGTTTACTGGTGAGATTCCCCGAATTCGTTTTGGCCGTTGGAAGTCACGCAGTTACCACGTGAGTTAACCTTGACGGCAGAGAGATCGTACACGCTTTCTAAATTTCGGACTGGTTACCGATTGGGAGTAGAGAACCGGAAATAGCTATGCTAAAATCAGGGATTGGTTGGCTGTCAACAAGATTTGACATAAGCGAGAAAGGTCCGACAACGTCGGACGACGGAGAGGCAATCAGGTCCAGGGCCTGTTCACTTGAATAGCCGCAAATGGTCGGGCAACTTACTGCGCCATCTGGCGTAAATACCGGAAACGGAAATGTGAAAGTTAGAATGGTATGTCAAGAGGTGGCACCTCGTCCGATATTTAATCCGTGTACACAATCAGGGTAGCCGTGGCGGGCATGACAGAATCGCGTCAGTTCATACCGTCAGATGTCAGATCACATGTTTTCTCAGGGGAGACTATAAAATATTTGTGAATTTTGTGATGCCGAAGAATTGTTCAGTTCCTGGATGTGATGGTGAAGACACCAGAAGGTAGGAGCGTTTTAAATCATGAGATAAAACATTCTAAAGGAGTTATTCAGAACTTGTTACATGTGGATTATAATACGATGTGATTTGTATAGGCTATCATCTCCTGTGGATTCTCACACTCTGAAGATATGGCTGGAACACATCAACGACCCGAGACTGTCAGCAATGAACCCGATCCAGCTGCGCCAGGAGTGCAGGGTGTGTTCCAGCCATTTTGAATCGGATTGTTTCACAGGGGTAGCCGGCCGCCTGCGGCTATCGAGTGTGGCCTTACCCACAAAAACTTAACAGGTATGATTATTTTCGTTTCAATTTATTTGCAGTGATTACGGCTTTTTTGTTCAGGTTATACTATTAGATCCCTTGAGGACAGGTTTTCAAAACTTACCCCGCCTAGGAGAGCTGCATCACATAGCATTATTGGTAATTCTTTAATACCTTATATTATCACATAACTTATTTCCATTGAATTGAACTGCTGTATAGGAACCCTTGATGGAACTCAGCAGAGCAGTCTCTCTCCAGGGAAATTATCTGTTATACCTCCTAACAGGGTATATGGAAGAACGAGGTTGTTCAGCATTGAAGAAGACGAACACCCTGGGCCACCATCAAGAATTCAACAACCAACGAGTACGTATATCACAATCAATTTTACGTCATACATTTGTATTTTTGAATCAATGTTAATGATGTTAATGAACCCACTGTTAAATTCTTCGAATGCCAAACGCGCAACCAAAAACATTTGCCACAAGGTAGACGCTACACTTTGTATGATAAGGTGTTATTGAAACAAGTTCCCAAAGCTTATCGGTTCCTATCTAAAATTTTAAGTTTTCCATCCCGCAAAACTGTGTCATCTCTTGTGAGACAAGTTCAATTTCAATGTGGCATTAACTTAAACTTAAACCGATATATAGGAACTGCATTTTGATGTTTGATGAAATGTCCAGGATCTATCATTAGTCGTTACATAAATGATTTTATGTGCATGTCGTTCATCCAGCACAAAATAAAATTACATCTCAAAATTTAACATTTACCAGTTTTAAGCATACCTCATTAGCTAAATATTTAATATTATGGGCATGATATAAAGGCATACCATTATTTCTTTTCGAAGGAATACATATTTAACATTTTTTAAGCTTTTGTAAGGGTTCTAACAAACCGTGTTTCTTTTTTGTCTCTCTGGATGAATGATATAATAAATTATGTTTTAGCGATACATTCTAATATCTGGATAGTTATTTTTTTGTATGAATTTTATCACGTACACTTCTTAATAAAGATTACCTTATACTTCTTGTTAATATTATTTCCAGGATAGGTAATGCGACTATTGTCTCTTTCCAAATGAAGCAATATCAACACGAAAAATATTTAATTGTAATCGAGATAATGGACGATCGGACGGTAGACTCATTTTCAACCAATTAAGATTTGTGATTATCTCGATTACAGTTAAATATTTTTCGTTTAGAAATTGCTTTGTTTATGATATAAATAAAAACATATTAATTTCAAAATTCCCGCGCATTCCTGTTTAAGGATTACAGGTTTCTTTTTACCAATCTAGCCTTTAAAGCCGGTTTTTACGCTAGATGGCGCTGACACGTGGACCGATTTCGCAGTATGGGAGTAGGCCATCTAGAACTATATGGGTGATCTGCGGTCAGGTCTGGGTAACGAACGCGAAGAGACGTAAAATTTAGTTTCGGTCCTCGGGGAAGATAATCCCTTCCTCGAGGAGCCATTTCTTGAGTTGAGAGTCAGATCTGGGTATTCAAACGGGACAGACGTGCGATTGTTTTGACAAACTAATACCTAAATACCCAAAATTAGGGGGTATTATCTGTTAGAATTACGAAGGTTAAGTAAATTGTATCGGTAGTGTCAACAAGTGTACCAATGCCGTCGGTGTGAGTGCAAAGCGATTGTAGTGCGTGTTGTGAATTTGTCGCCTTCCGACTCAACACATTAAGCCCCGCCGAGGTCAACCAAAAGGTGTGAGCTCGTCCCCGCTCGGCGACCGACCCCAGATCGAGCCCTGCAGGCCTTGTGTCAGTCTGCGGCTCTACGTGCCGGAGGTGAAAAGCACCAAGCTCCCGTGCGACGTCGACTTCCACTTGCCCACCGGCGATGGCTCGTTGTGACGTGTTATCAGTCACCTCTACTGACTTCACCAGTGGCATCAGTAGCAGAGAACTCCAGTAAAGGTAGTGAACTTTTAATCTGGGCCCAGATAAACTGAATTTGAATCGATTCATTACTTGAGTTTCTATGTTGAAATTATTAGAATGATCCGTATTGGGGCGACCGTAGTCAGTGAGTAAACATGGATTAGTAAATTAGATTGGTATCAAGAACATATAAGTCGTTTTGTTGTGCTGACTACGCTCATCTCTCTATTCTTGGTGGATAAGCTGTAAATAATTACCGTACAGGAGAAACAAGTCATATTGCGTAAATTTTGTGTACTATATGGTCTCCGATTTCTAGAATCGAGTGACGAAAACCATTATATAATACCTCATTAATCTACTGGAATCTGACTTCTTTTTGACTCTCTTTCAACCACCCCCAGACCCTTAATAATTTGCGGTAGCTAGCCGGGGATCTCCTAAGAAATAATAAGTAAGTAAAAATTAACGTAACAAGCTTTAGAAAATAGTAAAAACGTTACAGTGTAATGTTCACGAAAGTTCCCCAGAAGTAATATAACTTAGTGGTTCTCCAAGTTCCTTTCATATAAATATGAGACAATTAATGTGGCGAAACTGAGATACTTTTAAAAAACGAAAGTAGGTTGGAAGTAGAATATCAAATCAAAAGTTTTTTTTTATTTCTTTTTCACATATGAGACATTCATATATAATTATTGTAATTGTGTTTATTCGAATCTATAGTGTAAGTATTGCTTGCTATTTTAAGGTAACCTGTATCGTCGAAACCTCGTCTATTTGTGGAGATCCCATAGATCAAGAAATTTATTAAATTATGGTGTAACGTACTTTGTTCGGTATGGCAGAGTCATTGGCGGCACATCGACTCTGGCGGAAAGTTACGTCACTTGTTTGAATTGGCGCAAGTTGCGGAGTTCGGGAATTCGGGAAACGGTTTAAAGTCGGTTTACCTCGGGCGCCAGATTTTTAAGGGTTAACTCCCTAAAGCCCCGGGTGAGTTTCAACTCAGGAGAATGCCAGGGGTTCCCTGAAAATAAAACACACAGTAGAGGAAAAAATACGGGTGATTCTATATTACGTTAATTTATGCTATAACAAATGAGATTGGATTTAAATTAAACGTGAATAAGGATATCGGTTAAGCGGAAGATCGCAATTACATTTGACGGTTACTAGACTTTCGGGAGGTTTTGGCAACGGTGTGAGATCAGGAAATTCGGATTTCGGAGAGGAACCGGCAACGTTGCGCTCCGCATTCGTTCGAACGTCCGGGCTCAGCTGGTTCAGGCAAAAACTGTTCGGTTCTTATCTACACTGACGAGAATATGTTAAACGAAAGGAAATACGTATTGAGGAAATACGAGAATTAAACGTTTCTATTTAAAATACTAATAATCTATTTACAAAGCGGGAAAATGTAAGTTATTAAAATGTAAAACGTGCAGAGTCGGTAGAGACGGTTAGATGCAAGCGGAAGAGAGAGTAAGCGAAGGTGAGAGCGGAGCAAACAAGCGTGGGTGGTGTTAAGACCAATAGGGCGGGCTCTAGGGCGGAAGCGGAAATCTAGCGTGCGGCTCCCAGTTAGAATTATGACTTGTGGAATTGCGGTTAATAATCGTAATAAAGATGTCCTGGGAATACTTCACAGAGAACGTTTTACTACGAACTACTTTATGCGACAGAAGGAAAAGCCTAAGCCAAAGAGAGACAATATAAGTGGATTTTTAGTACTCACACTGGAAGATGAAACTATCGGCGGAGACACTTGCACCGAAAACTCACTTCGCGAGAGGCGGACGGCGGAGATTCTCTCGTATCGCGAGAAAAGTAAATGACAGAACAGGCACTTGGTTCGGCGTAGAAAACTTTCGGACTACTCGCGAAAAACGGACGGTTGGCACCACAGAGACACTACAGGACTACTCGCAAGAGCGGCGACTGCACCAGATACATTCGATACTTTTCGTTCATATTTAGAGCTCCCAGATAAACAGGGAGGGGTAATTTGCAGCTCGTAATTAAAGAGACAACTGGTGGTCTTTTGTTTAAACTCGGTCTTCGAAATTTGCAGGTGTCACGGCGGAGAGAATATGGTTATTAATTTGAATTTACGGGTTTTCCCCAAACGGTACCAGAGGGAGACAAGGGTTCTAGCCACGGGAAAAATATGCTTCATTACAATGTTTGGTGTTAACAATAAAACACTTGTTTTTGGGGCTATTCGATTTGTTTATTAGCCCCAGGGGGAAAACCCGTCCAGTATGGCGACTCACAAGGAAAAAAAACCCTGACCTTTATTATGCAAATGTTACGATTACATGGGTACATAATTACACAAATTACAGACGATTAGGAATCATTATACATACATAAGACAGACCTGCGAGTGCCTCCCTGAACGTGTGTAGATTATATGCATGTTATAGGTTGAAAGTTCATAAGTTAGGTTCACGGCGAACCTCGAATCGTATGTTAAGTCTTAAGTCCACGGCGGAATGAGTATTGTAGGTTATGTCCTAGTTTGACTCCGATTCGTAAGATACGTCCTCGGCGGATTAATGTCCTCGTTGGACTCCGATTCGTGAGACGTATCCTCGGCGGATTAATGATTAATTGTGTCCTAGGTGGACTGATTGATTCTGTCCTCGGTGGACTGATTGATTGGGTCCTAGGTCGACCGATTGACTGTGTCCTCGGTGGACTGGTTGATTGTGTCCTAGGTGGATCGATTAACTGTGTCATCGGTGGACCGATTGATTGTGTCCTCGATGGACTGATTGATTGTGTCCTAGATGGACCGATTGATTGTGTTCTCGGTGGACTGAATGATTGTGTCCTAGGTGGACCGATTAACTGTGTTCTCGGTGGAGCGATTGATTGTGTCCTCGGTGGACTGATTGATTCTGTGCTCGGTGGACTGATTGATTGTGTCCTCGGTGGACGTTGGGGGGCTAGAGGAGGCAAGGCACCACGACACTTACCGCTACCACATTTAGTCTATATGCACATAAACGAGAACCTACTAACAATTCATTAGCCATCAGGCTTTAACCTCTTATGTTACAATAACAACAACAACAATAATAATAATGATGTCTAAATCGGAAGATTCCCACATATGTCATTTTCTATGTTCAAAGTGTCCTTTTCTGAACCGTGTGTGCGCCCTCTCGTGAGCGATATAGGAGATGCATAAATAGTTTTCTAGTCTGGGTTTCGCCCAGACATCACCTGAGTACAAAAAATATGCAGTGTTTTAAAACACCACATTCCTGTTTCCTTGGTTATCGGTGTGTTCAACAAAATCTTATTTCAAAAATCATATTTTCTAACGGAAAACTTTCGAGACGGCATGAGATTCCTCACCTTCTTTAAAACTCTTTAAGTCATCGCTCAGCGAACAAATCTTCAGGACCTTCTCGTACCTCGACTCGTTGAATTCTTCGCCAAAGGTAATATTCTGTCTGATCGTCGACGGGAATATCCAAGGTTCCTGGGACGCATACGACAGGATCCCATTCCCTATCAAGCTCCCACCTATTAAACACAAAACTATTTGAAAGAAATCAACCTTGCATTGTTTGAAAGAAGTCATGTGATGTCGGTGGAGAGGTACGTCGGGTGATCAAAATGACTACACGAAACCGATGGTGTTTGAATACTCTATTTATCTGATGACATGAATTTAACAGTTCTCACAAGTGTTTAAATAGTTGGAAGTCGAACCAGGTAGATAATACCGTACAGTTCGGCTTCCCAAAAGTAATTGATGGTCTATTCCCTACTCTATCGAATATCGACCTCAAGTCTTAACGTTGTGTCAATTATGCGAAAATCAACGTCATTCGTTTCCGTCGGTGAGGTTATTACGCCGACGAATAATGATCCGTCATCGATAATTCGATCAGGTAGTTTCGCAATGGATATACTCGGTTGGCGACGATTGTAATATTGCTCAAAGTATAATAACATGACTTCCGTTCTTGAAGAGTTCATTACCCGATATTAGAAGCTTGCATAATTAATGAGTTATTTATTTAATACTTCGTACCATCCCTTACAGCCAAGCAGGCACTTTGAGGATGGATGGGTGGATGGATGGATGGATGGATGGATGGATGGATGGATGGATGGATGGGTGGATGGATGGATGGATGGATGGATGGATGGATGGATGGATGGATGGATGGATGGATGGATGGATGGGGTGTGGTGTGGTGCGGATGGGATACGGGTGTGGGACAGGACTCACACCCTGTCCCACACCCGTAAGGACTATCACGTAACAACCTCCTATTCCCCAGTAACACGTGTTTTGAGACGTACGTCATTAATACCGCGTTGCCATATATATCACACAAAATCCATATTGGAACATATATGTTCAATGACAAAACGCCACAAAAACATAGTATTGTGGAATAACAAGTTAACACATTTAGGTATTGCAATAGTAGATTTTTTTTCTAATTTTCAATGCAACATGTAAAATCTTTTAAAATCACATGTACCTGTAACTATGGTAGGTTCTTTTTGTACGAACGTCAACATCCCAGAAAACCCTGGCGTGTTTATGTTGTGGTGTTGGCTCTCGGGAACCTGGATGAATGACACGAAGATTGTTCTGTTGAGTTCCCCATGGTTAAATGAAACACTTTGATTATCAACTGTGACGTTTCGTTTATTTATTGTAGACATAGTCATGACTCTGGATGGGATGGGAGGAAACCCACAAAATTATATGGCTATTGCTTTCATTTGAACTGTCAGTAGACTTTATGCTCGTATACTGAGAGATTTAATGGAAACAGAAATAGGTCATAAAAAACAGGTAAAAAGCAGGGTTTAGGGCAGGTTAATATGAAAAGGACAATATTTTCTCCCATAAAGTAGATACCAAGAATAGTCCAGTAAATAAAGGCCGGAAAACCGCCGAACCTGGACATCACATTGATCCCGGACTTTTGTTTTTTTAACTTGTAGGTATACATGGGTACATCAAATTCTGAAAAAATGTCCACCGGGAAATGTGCGGAAGGGGCTGGAAAATGTCTTCATGGTGTTAAAATTGAATATTTTCCCCGATATTGGCCAAAATATGACACTGAGGCAATTTGTGTTTGAACATGAAAGAAGAACGATTTATTATCTATAAAAATGATTCTTATCATTTTTGTCAAAAGTTTAACCGTTTCCGAGATAACCGGGCCCAAGCGTAGCCTGGATTTCTAGCTGCTGCCTCGCGTCTCGGAAAGCACGCTCCATGAATGTAGGCATGAGAGGGCGGACAAATTGTCCCGTAACTTGGGTAAAAATGAATATTTTTTCACGATTCAAAGTTCATATGAAAGGAGGGACCTGTAGCTATAATATCATACTACCTTTTTCCTTTTTTACTGTAGACGCATGTACAATACCATACATGGGCGCCACGTGGCCGCGCTCGGTGAATAAACGTATATCACAATCAAGGAAGTTTGGAGATAGTTTTTTCGCGTGCACGTATTAAAATTCTTGATATATATATTGATGAAAAGCTGGTAGTCTGGTCTTTCATCTAGTGTAATCCTTAACCCCCAAAATTTCAACCCTGAGAAGAAAACAATGATTAAAAACAAAAGGTACATTTTTCATTGAGGTGAGAACTTTCTCAATTTTCCGGAAAACTAAAAAACGCGGAAAAGAATAAAACAGGCCATCAAGAAGGGGACATTTTCAGCTTTCAAGTGATGTGCATTGAATACCGATATAGCCCTTCATTATTTATCAATTCTCGATAGACCCGAGCATATTCGAAAACTCCGGAAATCCAAAAAAAACGTCCCAAGGAAAACACGTTGTTTATAAAAATACAAAAGAATTATTTATTGATTCTTTAGGAATACATTCATCACCCATCAAAGCCCCATTATCCAAAATGATTCAGTGAATTATCCAAAATGAATCAGTGAATTCAGTGATTGATAAGGAGGGTCAAATATCGAAGAAAGACAAAGTTTGGCCAGATTTTCCAATATTCCAGAATAATAAAGAAAAGGAAAAAGTAATACGATATTATAGCTACAGGTCCCTCCTTTCATATGAACTTTGAATCATGAAAAAAGATTCATTTTTGCCCAAGTTATGGGACAATATATCCGCCCGCTCATGCCTACATTCACGGAGCGTACTTTCCGAGAAGCGACGCAGCAGCTTGAAATCCAGGCTACGCTGGGGCCCGGTTATCTCGGAAAAGGTTAAACTTTTTACAAAAATTGTAAGGATCGTTTTTGTAGATAATAAATTGTTCTTCTTTTGTTTTCAAACACAAATTGCCTCAGTGTCGTATTTTGGCCAATATCGGGAAAAATAGTCGATTTTAACACCATGAAGACATTTTCCAACCACTTCCGCACATTTCACGGTGGACATTTTTTCAGAAATTGATGTACCCATGTATAAAAGTGACAAATTAAAAAAACTAAAGTCCGGGATCAATGTGATGTCCAGGTTGAGACCTTCGTTTACTGGAATAGAAAAGAATACAGAGAAATAGAGTTCAGAATCATACCACCTAAGACCGGATAAACCCAAATATGAGAATATATAGGATTCAGGCTAAGTGTTGAATTAACTGCAAGAATTGAATTTTGATCAAAATTCTCTGGAATACTTGACATATTAATTAGACACTCTTCTAGTACTGGCTACTGTAGAGAGAGTCCAGGTCTATTCGGCTAACATTCTGAATAATTAAGCTAAGGTTGATGAACTCATTGAGCGAAAAGCTAAAGATGTTATAGAGAAACAAGACAGAGCCAATTATGTCCCTACTTTTCTCCCTAACGATCCATATATTTATGTTACCAAGGTACTCTTGCAATATATACAAAGTACTGCGAAGCCCTTTCGAAATTTTACTTCTCAAATTATATCTAGATCGATACGAAGGATTAGGGGTGCAACAGGTGCAAATTTAAACCAGTTCACAACGCAAAGCATTCGACATACTGCCACATCAAAAGCTTGTAGAAAAGGGGTAACTCTGTAAAACATTAGGTTCGCAGCAGGTTGGTCAGCCATTTTAAAGACTTTGCCTTATTTTACAACCCACCCTTACGTGATTGACATGAATTCGCAAGAGCGGCATTTAGTTCTACTTAGATATTATTCCTTATGAGGTTCCTGATGAGAGTACTCATCATACCTCCCAGCCATAACTCATAAAAATACTGCAGTATGCTTTATACCTCTACACTATTCTATTTACGAGAAGAGAACGATTGTAATTACTAGATCAAACAAACCTGCTTGAGTGGAGATCGATCATAATTATATTTCGTCTTCATCGAAGTAGATACACCCTTTCAAATCCCATTACTCATACACCTTTTTCTTTTGCAATAATTGTTTTCACTGATTTTAAATATAAGGGAGTTATTTACCGAAAAAGTAAACAGATGAGCACCAACATGGAGATGTGGTCGTTTTCCTACAAATGCCCCAGGGCAGAGAAACCACCAACGGCCCAAACGTCGGAAAACAAACACGTGTCGGCTCCAAGTGGGCAGCTCAGACCCGATACCCGTTCGACGAACCCTCATCAAGATAGCTACCTTAAGAGAGATAG
The DNA here is from genome assembly GCA_946251905.1 of Cryptocephalus moraei. Classification (NCBI taxonomy): domain Eukaryota; kingdom Metazoa; phylum Arthropoda; class Insecta; order Coleoptera; family Chrysomelidae; genus Cryptocephalus; species Cryptocephalus moraei. The sequence continues at coordinate 508,775 of OX276456.1, forward strand.
GTGACAGCATTTAGGTGAATGGCGAGATTAATCGCAGGAAGTACACCCAACTAATAGACACCGGGGCATCCAAGACGATCCTGAAACCAGGACTGGTGAACACGCGAGGGAAGAGAGTTTTGGGCTCCAAATGGAGGTTGCGAACAGCTAGGTGTGAAGCTGCCACAATCCACGAGAAGAAAAGGAGCGAATAGATAGTGGTAACCTGACTTCAAGGTGTCACCGGAAAAGTTATCCCTGCAGTGATGGAACCTTGGAACCACGACCTAGAGGTGGGTCAAGGCCCTATCAGTAGGAACGCCCTTGGTGATGGTGGGTGACGAAATTGAGGTCCGGCTCATCAACATTAATGATTACCCAATTACCATCTGCAAAGGGAAAAAAGTGAGAACCTGCTCGCTGATTTACCAGGTAACGGGGAGGGCTGAATATCAAGCTGCGAAATTGGAGGAAGCTCTAGTGGATGCCTGCGATTCTCTCCCTGGATCTGAGAAGAAGACACTTATTGGGGTATTACCGATCGTATTCCGTGTCTGACAAGGGACCTTCTGGGAAAACGAGTATTGTTAAATACAATACCGATACGGGAGGTGCGAAACCAATACGTCAGTCGGCAAGGAAGTTCCACTGCCTAAGCGAGAGTTAGCGGAGAAGATCATCTACGACAAGAAGAAAGAGAGAGTCATTGAGACATCTAGCAGTCTTTGGGTATCTCCGGTAGTCCTTGTCAAGAAAAAGGATGGAAACACCAGGTTACGGGTAGATTATCCCCAACTAGACAACATGACGAAGGAAGACAGCTATCTCTTTCCCGGATAGACGACACCCTGGATAATCTGCCATGATCGAAGCTGTTTTCCAACCTGGATATGAATAGTGAGAACTGGCAGGTGAAAATGAACCTTACTGACAATGAGAAGAATTCGACATTTCGACCGTAATACCGTTCGTGTTGTATAATACGGCTGTGAATTTTGAGCGGGTTTTTTCGAGTACTTAGATAACATAATCGTGTTAGGGAGGACTTTTGACGAACACCTGTTAAATTTGGAGAAAGTTTTCAAGAGACTCTGAATGGTGAACCTGGCGCTCCACCCAGACAAATTCCTTTCGTTACGAACAAGGGTACACTCTCTGGGTCAGGTTACTAGCAGTACTGGCGTTGTGTTGAACCCTAGTAGAGTGAAAATAAGAATACTGTCACAGATTCAGATCCTGTTTATAGAACCTAGCCCCACCTACTTTTTCAACTCTTCTTTTAAATTTAAATACTTAAGACTTACTTCTTTGAGTCCCTAACCACTAACCTTTAACCTTTAACTCATGACGTAACGGTTTTTTACCCCCACCCATCTTTAAATAAACGACTAACCCCTTTCATATTGCGTCGTTACAATGTTGTAACATCTATTCGTTTGAAAAGCTGTACGAAACAACTTTCCCGAGAATTTTTCAAAAGATCTGGTATATTTTCTGGTAGTTTCTAAGAGTGCGTATATTACCCATTAGATTATTACAATTATTTCAATGGAGAATATCTGATTTTTTAATTAGATAATATGTGCAAAACAAAGTACTTAATAACAGGCATACTATTTCCATCAGTTACTATGTAGACTGTAAGTCAATGATTTTTTGTTTTCATGAGAGCCGGGATATTAAAGGAATATGCGTTCCAGAGGATAATGATACCCCTATCATATTGAGCAGATACAACACAGTGACGTCTGTTCTCTTAAGGACGCGTATGAAAAAATTTTCACGATATATTTTCATAAGAGCTGGTATATTGCCTGGTCGTTTTCAGAGTTCGGATGTTACATATAAGGTTCTTAAAAGAGATTATGTGATTATGTATATAGAAATATTTAAATGGATGGCATTCTAAGAGGATAATTATATGATTTCGAGGTCCACTTCATAACCATCTAATTATATGTTTGGAGTGGATTAAAGTTCCGAGCAGGCGGACAGCTTACTTAGCGGAGGGTAGTAATAAGTAGGGGTGAAATTTGTTTATTTTTCGGGGAAATTTCGGCGTCGATAATATTCTTGAAAATTTATTTAATTATAGGTCTTACCATAACTAAAGGAAATTCCATGCGGCGGACACATGAGTGGGTGTAAATGGGGCGGCGGACAAGGGTGAATGGGGTGAAAACGCGGAACATTTGTACAGACATGGCCCATACACAGACACTAAATATGTAGTGATTCTCACTTAACTTTAAAAGAGATATGTTTCTTCCGAAGGATGTTCTTTTTTTTATTGCTAATCGAAGTTACATTACCTTTTATTTGGTGGCTCCCGAGCAAAGTCCTCAGCAGAACTGACTTCCCACTGCCGACCGGACCAGTGACAGTCGTGAGTCCCACCTCAAACTTCACAGTGATTCCTTTAAGCAGGTCTCTCTCTCCCAACGCAACGGAGACGTCTTTCAACGTCAGATAAGGGCTCTCGAAGATGTTTCCAGAGTTCTGAAGCGGGCTTCTTGGTGTCACCTCCGCAGTCAAAAGCGCTTCTATCCTGCTCACGGCCGCGCCTAACTCAGCAGACTCGGCAATACCCTTGGGGATCGCTACGTTCAGGGCGTGTCTGATCCTGTGGAAGAGTGTCAATACGTAGTAAGTCAGTTCGGCGGGAACGCCACCGCCAGACCACGCGTGCGCCACGATCAGGAGAAAGAAGGCGAGCTTAGAGGTTAGGGCGCCTATCAAGAGTATTGTGACCTTCGACAGAAACATCTTCACCAGCAACTTCACTTCATTCCTGAAAAAAAGGAAAGCGAAGAAGAGTATCTAATACTTTATTTAACCTATTAGTTAAAAAATTCAGTGGGGTTCTGATAGAATCATAGGACGAAGAGCTATTTTGCCGATGACAGTCTGTACGACAATCAAATTTGGAATATAAATTGGTTGCAGTATAAGTGTTAGTCAATAATTAATGGTAGTTATGAAACTTGCTATATAAAGAGAACCTCACAATAAAGAAATGTTTTGAACTATCTCTTACTTGCCTATAAGAGAGCTAAAATAATTACTTAGCATATGTCTTAGGCATTCTATGCGATATTCTGTTATAGACAAAACTGCATATAAAAACTGGATTGAGGAAATTGTAAGTAATCTTTTAATTACATTTTTCCCCTAATTTAAATTTATTATTAATCTTAGCGATATCACGAGGCAATATATATATATATATATATATATATATATATATATATATATATCCAATAATCCAAATAGATCTCAAATTCCGCATTGTCTAGCATAATTATTTAGCTCTATGGTATACATTCGAGCTATTTATTTGGTGTACCCGTACATAGATAAGTAAGAAATCTTGTCTCATGTATGGGTATACATGTTGGTTCACTTGTATTCAGGCATTCATTGTAAAATTTTGGGTGGCAAGCGTAGGAAACGAAAGGCAACAATATGGTTGCAAGTGGTAGTGACAAATTATTTGAAATGTGATGATAAACAATATCAAGATTAATTATAATTTAAGTTAACGAAAATGCGAGCTTTAAGAAAAAAACAACAAACTGCTTGTTGCAAAGAGTTGGAAAAGAGAGGATGGAAAGTTGCAATAAATATATGCTATATTTATATGATAACATTATATATTCATATTATATATAGTTTGTATATCTGTAATGGAACCAGAAAACGTTGACAATCGACTGGCTCGGGAGGCAATGGTAGGGAAGGCGCTCGTTACTCTCTCAAGCGAGGTGCCTGTACGGCTACTCTACATCACGCAGTACCCGGTTACCATCAAGAAGGGTACGAAGCTGGACACGTGTATAGTTGCCTCGGCTATCGTAAGGGGCGTTACTGATGAAGAAAGGTCCAGACACATGCCGCGGGCTTTGAAACAAGTTCTTTCCCAGATCATTGCGTTTTTCTCGCCTATACAGAAACAAATGACCAACGAACTAATAAGTAAGTATCAGGAAATATTTACCACCGAGAATGGAAAGTTGGGAAAGACTAAGGTCGTGACACATAAATTTGACACGGGTGAGACACGACCAATTAAACAAACAGCGAGACACTACCCTTGGCCAAACGGAAGGAAGCCCAGAAAATGATCAGGGCCTAGAGCGGGACGGGGTCATCGAGCCGTCAAGCAGTCCACGGGCCTCGCCAGTAGTACTGGTGAAGAAAAAGGATGGGACTACTCGATTCTGCGTAGACTAACGGCAGGTGAACAGTGTCATCAAAAAGGACAGCTATCCGCTACCACGTATCCACGAGACACTCGATACCCTTGCTGGATCCACGATATTTTCGACCCTTGATTCAAAAAGCGGCTACTGGCAAGTCGAAATTGGTAAAGACGGCATTTACCTTCGGTAAGGGCTTGTGTCACTTTACAGTAATGCCATTCGGACTTTGTAATGGCCCAGCGACGTTCGAGAGGCTGATGGATGTTAATGGGTTTGACGTGGAATTTATGTTATATGCGTTTAATAAATATTTCATTTTTATTCATATTTAGTTTTATTTGAAACTCGTTCTTAGTAAACCAAACGAAAATCCAAACGTGTGCAAACGAAATGCTCCACAATGCAAAACAAAGGCGCGTGGAACGTTATTTCGTGTCATGGGTAGCATACTTGACCCACAGCGCGTTATGGGTACTTCATTCTACCCTCTGTTCGGAAAAAACGTTTTCTTTCGCATCGTGGGTAAAGTACTATACCCACAACGCATTGTGGGTAAAAATTTCGGGCAGTGGCCGATTTCCGCTATTGCGAATAACATTCATATATATATATATATATATATATATATATATATATATATATATATCTATATATATATATATATACAGGGTGATCAAGAATGACTGTTTGAGTTGACAATCCTACCTGGAGGATTTTTTTGCCTAAGGGTTTGCAATGCTACAACCAGACAAGGCGTATCAACTTTAAATAGGTTGCCTCAAGCGATCCTGACCTACCACAACGTCATCTACGTCACACGGTGACCGGCGATGCAAAAAATACTTTGAAAAACTCAAGACTGTTGTCAATTACAAACGAAAACGCCAGCCAAACGCCGAATTGTCAGAGTAATACAGAGCATAGATGAAACCAGAGTTAGATTAAACACAGGTAATAAAACTCAGACCTGTGTCGCCAGTCTACGTCACGAACTCCGCCTCCCCTGCGCGACCCCCTCGCCAGAAGCTGTTCAATGAGGTAACTTTTTTAAAGTTGATAGGCCTTGACAACCAGATATGTTTATTTCATTTATTTGACAAAACAATCAGCGTTATTTAAGTGGCTGGATCGCCATAGCAGCGAAGGCCAAATAAAAGAAGAAGAAGAACAATCAGCGATAATATTGTAGGTTATGTGAATAAAAATTAACGCTTAAAAATGAAACTCGAAATACAGAACAAAGATTTAATTAAACCGGCTAAAGGTAATGCTCAAAATGCCCCCCATTTTGGTCCAGACATAAATTAACTCTTCTTTTTAGGCTCTCGAAGATATTCACCAGCATATTGGGGGTAATGTTTGCCACTTCCTAAACTATTGCCTATTGCAGCTCTTTTCAGTATGCAATACGTTCCTAAAGACATTGTCCTTCAAGAGTCCAAATAACGAAAAATCTAATGGAGTGAGATCTGGTGACCTGCTTCACCAAATGCACCGACTAATACAGTACTCTGTCGCCAAAATTCTCTCTTAAATATCCCATAGTAGCACGAGCCGTATGTGCCCTTGCAGAGTATTGTTAGAAATATCCAATTTGACGCTCTTCGTCTGTTAATTGGTTTATAAAAGGCCTCAAAAGGTGTTGGATATATCTCTCCGAAGGTGTTGTGGGTAAAAATTTCGGGCAGTGGCCGATTTCCGCTATTGCGAATAACATTCATATATATATATATATATATATATATATATATATATATATATATATATATGTATATGTATACATATACATATATATATATATATATATATATATATATATATATATACAGGGTGATCAAGAATGACTGTTTGAGTTGGCAATCCTACCTGGAGGATTTTTTTGCCTAAGGGTTTGCAATGCTACAACCAGACAAGGCGTATCAACTTTAAATAGGTTGCCTCAAGCGATCCTGACCTACCACAACGTCATCTACGTCACACGGTGACCGGCGATGCAAAAAATACTTTGAAAAACTCAAGACTGTTGTCAATTACAAACGAAAACGCCAGCCAAACGCCGAATTGTCAGAGTAATACAGAGCATAGATGAAACCAGAGTTAGATTAAACACAGGTAATAAAACTCAGACCTGTGTCGCCAGTCTACGTCACGAACTCCGCCTCCCCTGCGCGACCCCCTCGCCAGAAGCTGTTCAATGAGGTAACTTTTTTAAAGTTGATAGGCCTTGACAACCAGATATGTTTATTTCATTTATTTGACAAAACAATCAGCGTTATTTAAGTGGCTGGATCGCCATAGCAGCGAAGGCCAAATAAAAGAAGAAGAAGAACAATCAGCGATAATATTGTAGGTTATGTGAATAAAAATTAACGCTTAAAAATGAAACTCGAAATACAGAACAAAGATTTAATTAAACCGGCTAAAGGTAATGCTCAAAATGCCCCCCATTTTGGTCCAGACATAAATTAACTCTTCTTTTTAGGCTCTCGAAGATATTCACCAGCATATTGGGGGTAATGTTTGCCACTTCCTAAACTATTGCCTATTGCAGCTCTTTTCAGTATGCAATACGTTCCTAAAGACATTGTCCTTCAAGAGTCCAAATAACGAAAAATCTAATGGAGTGAGATCTGGTGACCTGCTTCACCAAATGCACCGACTAATACAGTACTCTGTCGCCAAAATTCTCTCTTAAATATCCCATAGTAGCACGAGCCGTATGTGCCCTTGCAGAGTATTGTTAGAAATATCCAATTTGACGCTCTTCGTCTGTTAATTGGTTTATAAAAGGCCTCAAAAGGTGTTGGATATATCTCTCCGAATTGATGGTAAAATTAAAAAATATTGGCCCATACACCCGCGTACTTGACACTGCCATCCAAACACAAACTTTAACCGGGTGTAAATGTGTCTCTCTGATAGAGTAAGGATTTTCACCTGACCAAATTCTGTAATTTGGTTATTCACATAGCCGTTGAGATGAAACCAGGCTTCGTCGGAATAGAAGGTATTGTCAAGGATATCATTATTATTTAATATGTCATTGAACCAATTGTAAAATAAAACTCTCTGCGGGTGATCAGGAGGGGTTAATGACTGGACGATGGAAATTTTGTAAGGGTGGTACTTTAATTTCTTTTTAAGCACAGTGGAGCAACTTCCATATGTTAAGCCTGTAAAACCGTGAACTAGAACAACATGGAAAAGTGGAAGTCTTATGGATAAGAATGAAAATTGGTTGAATAGGAGGCATAAGGACCCAACCTGTTTGAAGGGAGAGCTTTCTTAAGGATTTGCGAGGACTTGTTTGCATTCGAGTTCTGATATCCTCGACAACTTCCTCGTTTAGAGTAGAAGGTCTACCAGTTGATTTTTGTTTGCTTACGCTCCCTGTGTTTAAATAACGTTCAACTACTCGCATGCAATGTTGCAGAATGACAGCAAAAGTGACCAAAGTCTCAGGAAACAACTCTTGAAATTGCTGGTATGTCGCTTCGAGGGAGTACTGCCAACCAGTAATTGGAATATAAATCCCGCTTCTAAAGTACGCCATTCCAATGAAAATATCGTGTTGTAACGTGAAAACCATTTTGAATAAATAAATTTGAAAAGAATACCAGAAATTCGAATTTGAAATAGCAAATGGCATCTGTCAATGACGCTGTCAGTGTCACCAACCGGATGTTACTCCAGTCGTACCATTTAAAAATGAAATTCAGTATTGCCAACTCAAACAGTAATTCTTGATCACGTTGTATATATATATATATATATATATATATATATATATATATATATCCAATAGTCGAAATAGATCTCAAATTCCGCATTGTCTAGCATAATTATTTAGCTCTATGGTATACATTCGAGCTATTTATTTGGTGTACCCGTACATAGATAAGTAAGAAATCTTGTCTCATGTATGGGTATACATGTTGGTTCACTTGTATTCAGGCATTCATTGTAAAATTTTGGGTGGCAAGCGTAGGAAACGAAAGGCAACAATATGGTTGCAAGTGGTAGTGACAAATTATTTGAAATGTGATGATAAACAATATCAAGATTAATTATAATTTAAGTTAACGAAAATGCGAGCTTTAAGAAAAAACAACAAACTGCTTGTTGCAAAGAGTTGGAAAAGAGAGGATGGAAAGTTGCAATAAATATATGCTATATTTATATGATAACATTATATATTCATATTATATATAGTTTGTATATCTGTACCTTACAGATGGACTTCAGTAACAGTAACTGTTTAAACCCAGAAATGTTTATCGTTTACCCATGCAGAATTTTTAAGTTCTTTACTTATATTTAGCACCATCTATGCATGTCATATAATAAAAAATATGATAGTGAATTTTATCACCAGAGTACAGATATAAAATACATTTGAAGCGTGAAATGTGATACAAAATTCAATAGTAATATGTAACGGCATGACGGAATATGTGTTTCATATATTCATATATATATATACAACGTGATCAAGAATTACTGTTTGAGTTGGCAATACTGAATTTCATTTTTAAATGGTACGACTGGAGTAACATCCGGTTGGTGACACTGACAGCGTCATTGACAGATGCCATTTGCTATTTCAAATTCGAATTTCTGGTATTCTTTTCAAATTTATTTATTTAAAATGGTTTTCACGTTACAACACGATATTTTCATTGGAATGGCGTACTTTAGAAGCGGGATTTATATTCCAATTACTGGTTGGCAGTACTCCCTCGAAGCGACATACCAGCAATTTCAAGAGTTGTTTCCTGAGACTTTGGTCACTTTTGCTGTCATTCTGCAACATTGCATGCGAGTAGTTGAACGTTATTTAAACACAGGGAGCGTAATCAAACAAAAATCAACTGGTAGACCTTCTACTTTAAACGAGGAAGTTGTCGAGGATATCAGAACTCGAATGCAAACAAGTCCTCGCAAATCCTTAAGAAAGCTCTCCCTTCAAACAGGTTGGGTCCTTATGCCTCCTATTCAACCAATTTTCATTCTTATCCATAAGACTTCCACTTTTCCATGTTGTTCTAGTTCACGGTTTTACAGGCTTAACATATGAAAGTTGCTCCACTGTGCTTAAAAAGAAATTACAGTACCACCCTTACAAAATTTCCATCGTCCAGTCATTAACCCCTCCTGATCACCCGCAGAGAGTTTTATTTTGCAATTGGTTCAATGACATATTAAATAATAATGATATCCTTGACAATACCTTCTATTCCGACGAAGCCTGGTTTCATCTCAACGGCTATGTGAATAACCAAATTACAGAATTTGGTCAGGTGAAAATCCTTACTCTATCAGAGAGACACATTTACACCCGGTTAAAGTTTGTGTTTGGATGGCAGTGTCAAGTACGCGGGTGTATGGGCCAATATTTTTTAATTTTACCATCAATTCGGAGAGATATATCCAACACCTTTTGAGGCCTTTTATAAACCAATTAACAGACGAAGAGCGTCAAATTGGATATTTCTAACAATACTCTGCAAGGGCACATACGGCTCGTGCTACTATGGGATATTTAAGAGAGAATTTTGGCGACAGAGTACTGTATTAGTCGGTGCATTTGGTGAAGCAGGTCACCAGATCTCACTCCATTAGATTTTTCGTTATTTGGACTCTTGAAGGACAATGTCTTTAGGAACGTATTGCATACTGAAAAGAGCTGCAATAGGCAATAGTTTAGGAAGTGGCAAACATTACCCCCAATATGCTGGTGAATATCTTCGAGAGCCTAAAAAGAAGAGTTAATTTATGTCTGGACCAAAATGGGGGGCATTTTGAGCATTACCTTTAGCCGGTTTAATTAAATCTTTGTTCTGTATTTCGAGTTTCATTTTTAAGCGTTAATTTTTATTCACATAACCTACAATATTATCGCTGATTGTTCTTCTTCTTCTTTTATTTGGCCTTCGCTGCTATGGCGATCCAGCCACTTAAATAACGCTGATTGTTTTGTCAAATAAATGAAATAAACATATCTGGTTGTCAAGGCCTATCAACTTTAAAAAAGTTACCTCATTGAACAGCTTCTGGCGAGGGGGTCGCGCAGGGGAGGCGGAGTTCGTGACGTAGACTGGCGACACAGGTCTGAGTTTTATTACCTGTGTTTAATCTAACTCTGGTTTCATCTATGCTCTGTATTACTCTGACAATTCGGCGTTTGGCTGGCGTTTTCGTTTGTAATTGACAACAGTCTTGAGTTTTTCAAAGTATTTTTTGCATCGCCGGTCACCGTGTGACGTAGATGACGTTGTGGTAGGTCAGGATCGCTTGAGGCAACCTATTTAAAGTTGATACGCCTTGTCTGGTTGTAGCATTGCAAACCCTTAGGCAAAAAAATCCTCCAGGTAGGATTGCCAACTCAAACAGTCATTCTTGATCACCCTGTATATATATATATATATATATATATATATATATATATATATATATATATATATATATGAATGTTATTCGCAATAGCGGAAATCGGCCACTGCCCGAAATTTTTACCCACAATGCGTTGTGGGTATAGTACTTTACCCACGATGCGAAAGAAAACGTTTTTTCCGAACAGAGGGTAGAATGAAGTACCCATAACGCGCTGTGGGTCAAGTATGCTACCCATGACACGAAATAACGTTCCACGCGCCTTTGTTTTGCATTGTGGAGCATTTCGTTTGCACACGTTTGGATTTTCGTTTGGTTTACTAAGAACGAGTTTCAAATAAAACTAAATATGAATAAAAATGAAATATTTATTAAACGCATATAACATAAATTCCACGTCAAACCCATTAACATCCATCAGCCTCTCGAACGTCGCTGGGCCATTACAAAGTCCGAATGGCATTACTGTAAAGTGACACAAGCCCTTACCGAAGGTAAATGCCGTCTTTACCAATTTCGACTTGCCAGTAGCCGCTTTTTGAATCAAGGGTCGAAAATATCGTGGATCCAGCAAGGGTATCGAGTGTCTCGTGGATACGTGGTAGCGGATAGCTGTCCTTTTTGATGACACTGTTCACCTGCCGTTAGTCTACGCAGAATCGAGTAGTCCCATCCTTTTTCTTCACCAGTACTACTGGCGAGGCCCGTGGACTGCTTGACGGCTCGATGACCCCGTCCCGCTCTAGGTCCCTGATCATTTTCTGGGCTTCCTTCCGTTTGGCCAAGGGTAGTGTCTCGCTGTTTGTTTAATTGGTCGTGTCTCACCCGTGTCAAATTTATGTGTCACGACCTTAGTCTTTCCCAACTTTCCATTCTCGGTGGTAAATATTTCCTGATACTTACTTATTAGTTCGTTGGTCATTTGTTTCTGTATAGGCGAGAAAAACGCAATGATCTGGGAAAGAACTTGTTTCAAAGCCCGCGGCATGTGTCTGGACCTTTCTTCATCAGTAACGCCCCTTACGATAGCCGAGGCAACTATACACGTGTCCAGCTTCGTACCCTTCTTGATGGTAACCGGGTACTGCGTGATGTAGAGTAGCCGTACAGGCACCTCGCTTGAGAGAGTAACGAGCGCCTTCCCTACCATTGCCTCCCGAGCCAGTCGATTGTCAACGTTTTCTGGTTCCATTACGCCTGGAACTCCCTCTTCCACACCACCCCTCAGACAAGTAGAGGTGATTGTTTCGCTTCGTTCCGGGAGAATCACATCTTCTGCCAGTATTACATCTAGCACAAAATTTTCACGATTGTGTAGCAGTAATTTTTCCGGTTCTCAACACTCGCTGTCCGAAATCCATCTGGAAACGAACTCTTCACGTGGCCTACTTCGCCACAATTCCAGCAGCGAACTACCTTCTTCTTTGCCGACAGCACCTCCATGATCTACTGAAAGACCTTCTCCACGAGTTTTTCTGTGTCTACTTCCTCGTTAACCACTCGAGTACGGCCGTGACTGCGTCATGCTCCAATGCGATGGCGAGCGCATCCATCAACGTCTTAGGTCGAGCTAGTCTCAGGGCCCTTTGCTGTTCCTGGACCCACAGCCCGCTCACGAACGTCTTCACTGCGAACCACTCCATCATCTGCCCCGGTGTCGAGCGATACGTGCCCCTCACTAGTCTGGCTACGTCCGCTTCGAATTCTTGCAGAGTCTCGTTCGATCGCTGACGACGAATGGACATATGGGACTGATGTACTTGCTCCAAATGTGTTTGGTCGAACCGCATTTCCAGTCGTCTCAGCAGCTCCTCATAATTTCCAACTTCCTCGGTGGATATCGTCTGAAGAACTTCCAAGGCGCGCAGCTACCGTTAGGGAGACAGTTTTCTCCTTTAGGGGACCAAGCGTTAGCCTCCGCTGCCGCAAATTGCTTCCTGTAGCTGTCCCACGGGATCTTTCCGTCGAACGTTGGGGGTGTCTCTGGATTGGTAGAGACCGAGTTCTGTTGAACGGCCGCCTTTAATTCTCCTTTACCCTCGCCGCTACTGACCCGTTCTAGTCGTTCTTATAACTGCTTCATCTTCTGTTCAATCTCATCTTCTTTCCCCACGCCGCTACTGACCTGTTCTTGTCGTTCTTCCAACTACTTGATGTTCTGTTCAATCTCTTTACGCTGAGCCTCAATCTGGTCGGTTATTTGTTCCTTCTGGGCGGCGATTTGAGCAGTAATATCTTCCCTCTGGGCTGCGATTTGAGCAGTAGTATCTTCCCCCTGAGCGGAGATTTGAGCAGTAATATGAGTAATTATGTCTTCCCTCTGACCGGCGATTTCTTCCCTCTGGGCAGAGATTTGAGCAGGAAAAATCGAGTTATCAAAATCAGCCACCCTTCCTTGAAGGAACAGAATTTAAATAAGCTCTACATCCTACTACTCGTCAACGCATATCCACGTAATTTACTAAGAAGAATCCTATAGTCAACTTCTAACACATCCTATAATCACAACAACGGAACACGTTTTCAGAATGAACCTCCAGCCCCAAATTTAAAGTATAGGTCATTCCCATACATTACAGATTTAACTCCAAGAATCAGTATAATACTAAGATAAGTGGAAGATATCGTTGTTGCTCCTAAATCAGTAAAAATGGTTAATAATCTATTCACAACTATAAAGAATAGAACTCCCATTTTGGATAAAACGAACGTGATTAACAAAATTGAGTGTGTCAATTGTGAAAAGGCATATGTAGGCATGACATCTTGCCCTCTATGAGCGCGAATCACCTCACATAAAAGTGATATCAATAGAAGGAAAGATGCATGTGCCTTATCACAACACGTCCACGAAACAGGTCACCATCCTAACTTTAACGAAGTAACCATTTTGTCGAGTGAACTGAACCTAGTCAAAAGAACGTTTCTAGAAATGACCTTTATTGAACCTAAACGCCATGTATTCCAATATCTTGTTTTGGGCGCGAAAATTTCAAAATAATAACTATACCGCATTAACAATATGGTTGCCAACAGTAATTAAAATGTTGGTCATTCCATGGTCCTACGTCAATATTGTTTAGTTTACGTTTCGTTCCAATTTAAAGGTCAAGTTCATTGGTAAGGTTAACTTTTCATTTCCACATGTGCCATCTTAAATGTAAGTAACACATTTCAGTATGTAACATAAATTTTTTCTACTTACTTATTATGGCTTATTTCCGTGGGCCGGTTAGCACTAAAGAATACGCAGGGTGTGGTTGAGAGAAGATCAAAAATAAGATTCCAGCCGTTTAACTAGGTTCTTTTAAGAAAAAATGTACGCCGAAATTCCAATTTAAATACAGCGGAAATTCCATTAAAGTCGTAAACAACCAATTTACATATTACTCAGTCGACCGGGTTGTTACGTACAAAAGATTGCGACAACTTTATTTACTTTCTTTTGTAAGAAGTTTGTAAGAAAGCTTTTCCCGCTCGACCCTGTTCAAAGTCCGTGGCCAACTCCCCCGTTCCGAACCTGTTCTATCCCTCCTTTCCCTTTCTCCTGTCGCCGGAAATGACCTCCACCAATAGCTGAGTTTCCAATTTCCCTTTCTTCGCATTTCTAGCCTATCCGTGCCTTTTAAAATCCTCACGTGGAGCTAACAGTCTCCCACTCTTAACGAGATCCGTCACGTCAGTTGTGCGTGATAACCTCCTTTTTATCGATTCTTAGAACGATTAGTAGCAATGAAATTATGAGACAGAATCTCCCGTTTGCAACTATTACACGGATTGATAAAAACCAAATGGAGCGGAGATTCGTCCTCAAATTCAGAAGACCTGACCACACACACCATTCCATCATTCGCTCAAAATTTCAATCGCCTCCCTTGTGTAGTTTTCTAATTAGAGCGCGGGCGACACGATGGCGCGAACTTTCAACGAAAAAGTCTACACGTCCTCTTGGGTAAATAAACGATCGCTCCGCTTCGAGCTCGATTGCTACGCAAAATTCGGACCGCTCTTAAGAGGCCTCTCCTGCTCTCTAAATCTTAATTTTATTTTTACAACGTTAAAAATAGACGTATTTGCATAAAATTTTTACCATAATATTTGTTTTTACCATAAGATTGGAGGAAAGTTGTTGAGAGAAGCTGTCAATATGACAACCCCTATCTTTATTTACCGTTCTGCAGGAATTTTATGAAGCTTATCTGCTTTCTTCCATTGCTGATGACATAAATATTAGTATAGGATTTTATTCAAATTTTAGTAATCATTATTAACCCCAGGAAACGAATATTAGAAAAGTGTATTTCTTTACACTGGAATATGCCGCCGCCTGGCGGATGCATGGCTGTTTTCGTTCGAATCGGTTGGGTCGCATTAAGGTGTACGAAATGTCTTACCGTAGGGTTCGTATCGGAGCACTGCTATACGTTTATTCGAAACCGACAAAATACAATTCTTGAAAGAGATTAGAAACGCGCCGTTGCATGCGGATAGACGCGCGAACATGATGAAGAAATGAATATATTCTTTGCTCAATTTTAATAATCCTTGTCTGTTGTTTTATTATATTAAATTTGTTGTTTAACGTGATTTAACGAAAAATTTTATCTGGAAATATTCTTTGATACATAGACTATCCCTCCCAAATAGTATCAAGTACAAAATCAGGGGATGCAATGGACGTTCGGGGGTTGATAGAAGAATTTACCTCGACATTTTAGTAGTCTCACGCATGTAAAGAATTATTTATTTATGTAAACCAATTTTGCATCGAAAATTTTAATCAGGAAATACTGCCTTATGCCTTATGCATAAACTGTCCCCTTGGGACAGTTTCAAGTCGAAAATCAGGGGATGCAATTGTCATTCGGGGGTTCATATGACACTTAACTTAGTAATTTCGAACTCATCTTCTTCTTCTTAGTGCGCCTCCTCCTTCCGGAGGTTGGCAATCCAAATGGCAATTTTAGTTTTGGAAACTGCAGCACGGAATATTTCTGTAGATGACCAAATGATGGTTAAACCATCTCCTCAGGTCCTTCAGCCATGAATTCTGGCGTCATCCTACTGATCTTTTACCCTGTATTTTGCCTTGTATTATGAGTCGAAGTAGCTCATATTTTTCACCCCTCAGCACATGACCCAAGTATTGAATTTTTCTTTCTTTGATGGTGTTTAGCAGCTCTTTTTGTTTTTTCATACGTTGGAGTACTTCGTCGTTAGTGATCCTTTGAATTCATGAAATTCGTAGCATCCTTCTGTATATGTACATTTCAAAAGCCTCTATCCTTTTTTCTGTTTGTGAGTCCATTGTCCAGCTTTCACATCCGTAGAGTAAGACAGGGAAAACGTAACATCTAACCATTCGAATTCTGAGCTCTAGACTAAGGTCTGTTCTTGTAAAAAATGTTTTCATGCTCATGAGTGTTTTACTCGTTTGTTCAATCCTTGAATATATTTCACTTTTCGGGTTACACTGGCTGTTGATACTAGCTCCTAAATATTTTATCGAGGTTACCTGTTCTATTGTTTGTCCCTTGACATGCATATGTACGTTTATTGGCGTTTTCGAAAAGACCAGGAGTTTGGTTTTGGCGACATTAAGATATAAGCCGAACATTTCACTATGACGAACTACGGCATTTATTATACTTTGTAGTCCTTGTGCGTTGTTTGCTATTAGAACGGTATCGTCAGGGTACCTTATGTTATTTATCGTTGTTCCGTTGATCTTGATTCCACCCTGGGCCTCATCTAATTCTTCTCTGAATATGGCCTCCGAATACAAATTAAACAAGAGCGGAGACAAGACGCAACACTGACATCTAACCCCGTCTAATCCACATATCTTCCGATGCTGTTTGTTCTATTTCAACTGTTGCCGTTTGGTGCCAATAGAGTTCTGAGATGACGTGTAGGTCCTGTTCGTCGACCTCGGTTGTTCTTAGGATTTCTATCATCTTTTGATGGTTAACGCAATCGAACGCTTTTCTGTAGTCTATGAAACATGTATATACATCTACATTCATGTCTCTGCATCGTTGTGTCAGTACATTTAGGGAGAAAAGAGCTTCACGCGTTCCCAGTCCGTTTCGGAATCCGAACTAAGTGTTATCCATCTAGTATTCGCACTTCTTGTATATTCGTGTGTGGATGATTCTTAGAAAAATTTTAAGGACATGAGACATCAGGCTTATTATCCTATAATCATCGCATTTTGATGAATTCGGTTTTTTTGGCAATGTTACGAATGTTGACTTTAGCCAGTCTGATGGTATTTTACCGGAGTTATATATTTTGTTGAATAATGATGTTTGGAACTCATACGTATGCAATTTTTTTTACTATATAAACCAATTATTATATAAAAATTTTTTTATCTGAAAATATTCATTTATACATAGACTACCCCCCTGAAATAGTTTCAAGTCGAAAATCAGGGGATGCGATAGTCATTCGTGGTTTCATATGACACTTAACTTAGTAATTTCTAACTCATACGTATGCAATTTTTTTCAACAATCAAAACCAATTTTTACATCGAAAATTTTTTTCTGCAAACATTCGTTTATACATAGACTACCCCTCTGAAATAGTTTCAATTCAAAAATCAGGAGATGCGATAGTCATTCGGGGGTTCATATGACACTTAACTTAGTAATTTCGAACTTATACGTATGCAATTTTATTTAACTGTAAAAACCAATTGTTACATCGAAAATTTTTATCTGGAAATATTGTTTTATGCATAAGCTATCCCCCTGAAACCGTTATAAATGGAAAACCAGGGGACGCAATTGCCATTCGGGGTTTCAAATGAGACATAATTCGAAATTTCGTACTCACGAATGACCATTCCATCCCCTGATTTTCGACTTGTAACTATTTCACAGCGGTAGTCTATGTATAAACAAATATTTACAGATAAAAATGTTCGATGTAAAGCTTGGTTTAGCTAGTTCAATAATTGTTTCAATACGTAAGAGTACGAAATTTCAAGGAAAAGTCTCCTATCATCCCCCGAATGAACATTGCATCCCCTGATTTTGGACTGGAAACTATTTCGGAGGGGTAGTCTATAAATCAACGAATATTTCCAGATAAAAAGTTGTAACGAAGTGCCCCCTTCCGGAAACACTTCGCATAGCAATTTTGTATAAAGATAGGAAACTGTAACAATCCTCCGAACCGCGCGGTAGTTACTCTCATTTCCGCTTATGGGCGCTTGTCTCATACAAATCCACCTCCACCTCCTACAAATCACGAATCTTTGCCTATCACGATGATTTAAATATAGGCC
Organism: Cryptocephalus moraei; assembly: GCA_946251905.1. Taxonomy (NCBI): domain Eukaryota; kingdom Metazoa; phylum Arthropoda; class Insecta; order Coleoptera; family Chrysomelidae; genus Cryptocephalus; species Cryptocephalus moraei. The sequence goes on from OX276456.1 coordinate 526,646, forward strand.
ATTTCGGGCCTAAGGAGATCAGTCGATCAGTTGATCAGCCGCCTTCAGAGAGACGTTCCGTTCCGACTTCCTAGTGAGTGAGAGCCGACCGTACCGCTACCAAATTGTAAGTACTCAATTGTCCGATCATTATATCATCTCTTAATTCTTGGGTTAGGCCGTACACTTCATCCCGTATCATCTCTTTTCTAGCCGGTCGTAGTAAAACACTATAGGGTGATCGACTCGGAGTGTTTCTTACTACCTAGACCATTTTGTATAGATTTCCCTAGGGTGATCCACTCGGGGTTGTCTTGACAAAAGCAAAGCCGTGTCCGTGTTAGGCCGTAATAAGACGCCCTAGGGTGATCCACTCAGGGCGCTTTTATTACCTAGACCGATTTCGTACCCATCTTCCCTAGGGTGTTCCACTGGGGGTTAGTTAGTATAAAGTCATTACGTAAGTTCGTAGTAGTGTGCATTTCATAATCAGCCCATCCGCCCGAGGCCCGAATACCCAGAAATTACGAGTCGCACGTTAGATTCCCGCTTGCATTGCTTGAGTACGCCCTTTAGGGCACCTAAAACCGCCCTTCACTGTTGGCTCCGCTCTCGCTTTATTCATTTCTTCTTCCGCCTCCTTCTAACCGCTTTAAACCGAATTTGCACGCCTAAGATTAGCTTGCTTGCGATCTCCCGTAATGTAAATAGATTGGAATAGATACGTTCTTTCCTAAATCTAGCTTCTCCGTTCATATTTCCGCTCATTTATTCAAACAGAATATTTTCCGTAAATGTAGATAATAAATGAAGAGTTTTTGCCCAAACACCTGCGTCCGAACAGTCCGTTAAAAAGCGTAGCGCAACGTTGCCGATTCCCGCCGATATTCAGAAAAATCCGAATGAACATTGTTGCCGATAATTCCCGAAATTCTGGGAATCCGAAAATTATTGCACTACCTTGCCGAATCGCCTGTTATTACAGTAAATAGTAAATAGCATGGTTGTCATTTTACCGCATTACCCCAAAATCGTTATATTGTACATAATTGCCGAATTCTTTCGAATACGTTAATCCTTTCTTTTGTATATATAGACCAGTGAAATAAGGAAAAATTACCCTGTTGGGGACACTCAACCAACCAAGTAACCAAGCAGTTATTCATGTAAAGGGGGTTTACAGGAGTAAAACCTATACGTTAGCAACCAACAGTTTAGTGCTATTGTTGAATTATTAACAATTAAAGGTCGAAAAACGTGATTTTTTTGCATTTTTGTGTCCCTGAAAAAATCTTAAAATCCTATGAAGAATTCAAAGTTAGCATCTTGCAGGGAATAGAAAAATCTTCAAAATGACGGTTGACAAAACATGATGTAATATTTTGTTGCTTAGATAATTATAAATAAAAGTAAAAATATGTATTATTTTTAATTAACAATAGCTATTGTAAAAATCAAAATACAACTTTGAAATTACGTAAAGTGTTGTATATTATGGTACTTAATATGTGGTAAAAATTTCAAAAGGATTCATTGAATACTTTTTGTAAAATTGTAATTGTTTATCCCAGAAGACTTCTTTTATGCTAATTAATTAATGCTTTTATGATAATCATCATTATGCGCACAATAATGATGATGCAATAATTCTACGAGTACCGAACGAAAGAAGAAGAGTTATTTCATTAAACCTAATTATTTAATATAGGAAAAATTAATTACCACTATTGTTAAAAATCATCACAAAAACATGGACATTTTTCGTGTATAAACAAATAGAATAACTTTATTGATGTTATTTACAGCGAAATTATTTTTACACGTTTGAAAAGATGGCATATTTACCTTTATTTTAAAATAAAAAAAAATGTCCTAAATCAATTTGGGGCAAAGTTGGCAATTGTTGGTCTAAAATTCACAGCTAATTTGTTTATAATAATTAAGAAACCTAACTAACGCCATTTTAAAGATGAAGAGTTGAACTATTTGTTAAATAAATTTGGAAAGTATTGAACTTCAACGTCAAGTTTGCTGAAGCTTCAAATATGCAGCTCGACAAAGACGAGCTGAGGAAACTTGAAAACTACGAGCTCAAAAAATGAAAAGGTAACTTCAAATCGAAGCAGAAAGTAATTAAAAGATATCTCTGGCAGTTATTAACGGATTTTGATGATTCTTGTTATGTGCTTACCGATAAGCTCATGTAACGGTTTTTTATAAAAGCTTGTAATTTTCCCAATTTGATTTGTAGAGTGACTGATAATGATTAGAATATAATCGAAACGATTCACGAGAAAAAAGAGTTTTCTTAATCTCCGCCCGAGGCTGCATCCCCACAAAATTTTCTAGTTTGTGTTTAACTAGTCAGCCACAACTACCTCTCTACTTATATAATATATATATATATATATATATATATATATCCCAACCAACAATATATAACCAACCAATTATATAACCAATATATAAACGGTCAGTTGTTTAGCCCAAAATTACGCTGTTCAGCCCGACCCCGAGCTGAACAGCGAACGAGAATGTTTTTGGCGCTTAGGAGGACAAAAATCGACGATCTAGCCATATTTTATCGGGGCTGAATAAGATACCCATACTCCCATTGATATATACAGATTTAATTCAAAAAATTTCACTGAAGGGGCGCTGCTATAATTTGGTGTATATAAGTCTATGTGTATTTAATGTATGATGCCGATGCAATGTTGTGAGGCCCGACATTTGGCTACACTGTACGACTGAAAATATACGAAAATATCATATTATCCGCACGTTTTGTGACCCGAATTTTTAAGAGCTCTTACCTATTACCATGCAATAAATAATATTGGATAAATCATTGTTAGCATTATAATTTTGATTATTTCCATCTTCATATTATTACCAAAGACAAATTGTCTTTGTTATTACCCTTAGCAAAGACAATACGGTTTGTCTTTGCCCTTAGCTTAGAATATCTTCTCTGTTTTTGAATTACAGGGTGTTTTATTTTATTTATTCCAGTAAATCATTGTTAGCATTATAATTTTGATTATTTCCATCTTCATATTATTACCAAAGACAAATTGTCTTTGTTATTACCCTTAGCAAAGACAATACGGTTTGTCTTTGCCCTTAGCTTAGAATATCTTCTCTGTTTTTGAATTACAGGGTGTTTTATTTCATTTATTCCAGTAACTACATTTCACTATATTGAAGCATTTTTCTCAATTTTCGTATTCATTAAATATACTTTTATGTTGAGCACGGGTAACTTTTTTTTTACATTCTTTGATTTACAATAATTGTCAGTCTGCAATGTTTATTTCGAATGCGAAACGATTTTATTTTTGTTTCAACTTTACACTCACAATTTTCGCTTTATATAGTTGTTACTATACAAAGATTTTATTTTTTGCAATTTATTAGTAGACTATTGACTATGTCATTTAATGAAGAACTAAAAAACTATAAAGGAATTTTATTATTTCATTTGGTCAATTTACCTTTGAAAATGATAAAATCGAAGATGAGTGCTACCGTAGAGCCTTGCGTTTTTGAAAACCGGAAAAGTTTTTCCACTTTTGGGCTTTTGGCTATAACTGAAAAACGATGCACTTTTTTAAATACTTTAAATGTTTTGTAGAGAATTAAATTTCCTATCGAAATGACATCTTTCAAAGTCCGAATTTTTTTTCGACAAAATAAACCCAAGAAACAATGTTAAACAAATGTAAAAATTTCGAATTTGGAACAATATCTTTTTCACAAATATTGATTCAGTAGTTTTTTATAAAGACGTACAATTACAAAAATTTAAATTTTGTGGTCTTGCTTTCAAAATTAATTTTTTAATTATTATTATTTAGATGAATTAAATGTACCTATAATGGACCGCGAGCCAGGGTACAAATGGTGCCAGTCATTTCTTCCAGATTAAAAATTTCTCAGATTATAGTTAACCCAATATCTTAAAGAAAAAGAAAAAAGTCAGCTGACTATACAGGGGTCGATAATACATCAGCTGATGTATAATTCGAACAAATATTCATGGCAACAATATTAAAATACATTTTAGGGAGGTTTTGGAAAAAAAATGTTTCAAATAAAAGTTGTAGCCATTAGTTAGGTTAGTACAACTCTAAAGTTTAGTAAGAATCGCTAAAGCCGTTTTGGAGGAAATTGAGAAAAATTGAAGATTCACAAGAGTAAAGTGCCCTTTGCCCTTAACTGATTCTGTTAAAATTTATGTGGTCGTAAGATTTCAGGGGACCCACGCCTAAATACAGAATTATTACTTTCCACTGTTTATAGTTTCATATATTTTATAGTTTTTTCAGAAACTTTAAATAGTGGAAAGTTAAAATTTTGTATGTATTTAGGCTGGGTACTGACGACTACATAAATTTTAATATAATCAGTTAAGGGCAAAGGGCACTTTACTCTTGTCGTTTTTAGGTTTTCTGGGATTATCTCAAAAACTGATCCAATGTTTCTTTTTCCACTTTAAACGTTTACTTTACTATTCAATTCTAATTGAATGCCATTAACGTTATCTCGACAGATTTTCTGGGAAGGGCCCTTTACTCTCGTGAACTTTCAGTTTTCCTCAATTTGCCAAAAACGGCTTTACCAATTCTTACCCAATTTTGGATTTAAACTGAACTAACTAAAGGCTACAACTTTTATTTGAAATTTTTTTTTCAAAACCTCCCTAAAAGGCACTTCAATATTTTTGCCATGAATATTTGGTCATATTATACGTCAGCTGACGTATTATCCACCACTCTGTAGTTAGCTGACTTGTTTTTTTCTTTAAGATATTGGGTTAACTATAATCTGAGAAATTTTCAATCGGGACGAAAAAACTAAAAAAAATTTTTTTTACGTGTTTGGGAGGCTAACCCTACTTAACCCACCAAACCGCAGCTGACTTACACGGAGCTTCATTACACAACTCCCTGAAGCAATTTACAAGTTATCATCCGGGAGGAAATTGGTCATGAAAATCTATTGCTGGCTCGTGGTCTATAATCTGATACTTGATTTAAATAAATAAGTTTATTTCTAACAATAAATTAACACTGGGAGATAAATTATTGATTGCATAAAAATAGATTGTCATGTAAAAAAAAAACAAATAATACGGTTTGAAAGAAGACGTAAACGAAAAACAGAAAGACCTGCTAATTTCAAATGGTTTTATCTCGGTCAATTTTTAACTTATAAACTCTTATAAACCACCATTTTAAAGGGAAATTGCATAAGCTTTTTTTTGGTGAAGTAATGTCTTTACCTAAGTATGCCAAGAAAAAGGTTATAGTCAAAAATTAAAAGAAAAAAAGTCGATATATTTTCGACATTGTTTTTAAATTTATTTTGTTGGAAAACAAATTTAGATTATCAAACATATCATTTTTATAAAAAATATAATCCTCTACAAAAAATCTTCCATAAAATATTAACTAAAAATACATAAGTTTTGAGTTATAGCCAATAAACGAAAAGTGGACAAACTTACCCTGATCTCAAAAACGCAAACCTCTTTTGGTAGCACTCTTTGATTTTATCATTTTTAAAGGTCTATGGACCATATGAAACAATAAAGTTCCTTGAACATTTTTCATACTTGACAATGTTACTGCGGGTATTAGTCTAGAAAAATATTAAATAAAAATTTACTTTTCAAACTCTCCACAAAAATTTCTCTTTATTCAACTAGTTGTCGTTATAACTGTTTTAAATATAAATTGTTTAATCTGCACCCAATTTTTTTCTTTAAATAATTCTTCATTTTTTTCGACCATTTATAAACTATGAAATTGCCTACGCAGTTCTGCTTACTCGCAAAACACAAGGTAACATCACCGTAATCTGTTATGGGCGAAACAGAGTACGTAAAACATAAATATTTTGCATGGTACACATGGCAACACTGTTGGGCTCTACAACCCTTACACCACATGATAATACAGTAGGTCTACAGAACGTATTATTTATATATAGTCCAGTGGGGTTAGCCGAAAATCGTTCAAAACATGGATGTGAAAGGCGCAGCCGAGTTTTTTGCTGGAATCGCTCGAAAATATCATGGTAAATGACAATCCATTTCCTCCAAATGTTTTTAGGCTGTGCTAATTGCATACTAACAGTTTATAGGAAGAACACGCGAAAATAGGCCTATTTTTCGACATATTTTCTAATTTTACTCGAAATATATCAAGTTTATCGTAGATATGTATAGGAACGAAGTTATAGAGCTTGTGATTTGCTACAACATTCCGTGGTTCAAAATTGTAATATTCCATTTGCCGCAGCCACGGCGGATGAATGAGTAAAAAAAAAATTGGAAAAATAGCTATTTTTCGGGCGCAAAATAATAACACAAATTATAATGCGATCTTAGTTACGATTTATTCTCGAAAAAGGTTATTTATTCACGAATCGAATTACAGAAGGTAATTCGATTAAATCGAATTAATTCGATTAAATCGAAGGTTACAGATACCATATGCAATGATTTAATTAACAATTTTCTCGAATTAATTCACTCAGATGCTTTTCTAAAGAAGTGGTTCAAATTTCACCTTAATAACAATTGAGATATGTCTACGGTTTTTTTTATAATTGAAATCTGAAAGTACGTACTTAAAGGGCTGAGAAAAACGAAACTTTTGCCGCTTTCAAAGTTCAATTCGAATAATGTAATCCAGAGTTATTGAATCCCAAACTTGATCAGCGATTCTGGGCAAACGAACAACGATATAAAGAAAAAAAATTAATTGTCATGCTGGTTCTTTTGTATACTTTCCATATACCTATTTAAGAAAATACTTACCTTTTATAATTTGCCGACGATTAAATCAAGTAGAAGAGCGAATGCGTGCGGAAAGGCTCTCGCCACTCGAATTTCGAGGGGAGGGGATGGCTGGGCGTAGCGGCGATAAGTTGGATCGACGCGCTCAAAACAGTTGCGCGCTCTTTATTTCAGATTATCTCAGCTTCTAATCAACGAATCTTGGCGTTTTTTTTTAAATCGATATACCGAATCGAGAGGATTTCATTGGAGTGATCATTTTTGTTGAAGCACCAGGTACTTCGGAGACCACTGGCGATGTCATATTCGTTTTCAGCGGCTCCAAAAACCCCCGAGTAACAAAATTGAACTCATTTCGGTCATTATTTACCGAGTTGTAAATTTTTTAACAACCGACACCTTCACATGCGCGTATAAAAAAGCATTTTTTTTCTGCAGCTCTGCAATTTTGCATTTCTCGTTCATAACAAATGTTTACAAAACTTGTAGACACTTTCACGAACCGAATGCAAAAAACCGCATCTCGATCCATCTTGCTGCAAACATTTCGATCGTTTTGCCGATTTTAGTGCTTCATTTCCGCGAAAACGATTGATAGCTAGCGTTACCATGGAGCAGGCAACCAATACAAAAAAAAAAACAATTGTAACACGGTTGCCACTAAACAGCGCGGCACGATAATTGGCCGTTGCGATCGTGACGGTTTTTCGGCGTTTACACCTCTCAGCGCTTCGAACGAAACCCGCCATAAGAAAGCTATGTTTTTAAGCAATTTTTTAAGCAATTTTTCATAATTCTATGAATAAAACCTATATAGGAATGATCCTCACTCGTGGACCCCAGATTTACAAAGGGCATGCCAATAAGAGATGTTGTTTGGACGTGATATTCAACATATTGATTGCTTGCTAACTGTTGTTTCACCTGTCGAGTTGGATCTATTTAGTTATTAAAACTACTTGTTCAATATTTGTTATTATTGATATATAATAATTATAATGATATATATGTAATAATGATAATGCAGAGATCATTTTCAGCACAACTCTGCAACATTAAATTTTCTTTGTGATTACTCCCTGAGGACACCAACGTTTCTTATAATTTCAGTAACATATATTTGATATCAATATAAAATTAAAATAAAATAATTACCCACAAAGATTCATTAGGTACTTATATCAAAACCTTAAAGCCTTAAAAATATTAAGGTATATTGCATCGTTCATATTGCTTTAATTGTTACAGTTCAATAAAAATTGTCCCATTTTTTCGTAATAACAGTCAATGGCTAGGTTAGAAAATGTTATTCCATTACAATGGGATTATCTAATGTAGTTAATTTTATTCCAAATTCGACTTCAGTCAATGGCTAGGTTAGAAAATGGACCATGGACAGCTCACGTTACAAATATAGAAGTGTTAAAGAGAATGAAAAAAGATCTAGAAATCATGTACATCATTAAAAAAAGAAAACTAGAATACCTAGGGCATGTTATGAGGAATAAGGATCGATACTCCCTACTGCAAACCATAATACAGGGAAAGATACTGGGTAGGAGAGGACCCGGAAGAAGAAGAATCTCATGGTTGAGGAATTTACGGACTTGGTTTGGGAAAACCTCAGCAGAACTGTTTCGAGCGTGTACAAACAAAGTTATAATTGCCAACATGATTGCCAACATCCGAAACGGATAGGTACCCTAAGAAGAAGAAGAGTATGGCATCAGTTAGAATGGAAAATAATAATATTGTAACGAAATAGCCTGCCATAAAGTTAAGCGCCTTTCGGAATGACTTCAAAGAATTCCTAACGAGATGGATTCGCGGAAGTCTTGGAATTCTCGGAAACCCGTAGAATGTTCGAGTACTGTAAAGAAGGTTCGCGGTAGGACAGGAAACACCTCGAAGTTTCTAGGTTTCCCATACGGCTATAAATAGCACACCTAGAGCGAGTCGAGACATTCGACGGTAGTTGTAAACAGTCGTCGGTAGACTGGTCGACGGGTGTCGGCCTGGTCGACGGGTGTCGGCCTGGTCGACGGGTGTCGGCCAGGCCGGCGGTAAGATAAATAAACAGTGTGCAATATAAACTAATTAGTTAAGTAGTAGTAAGTGAAATAAGATAAATTAGATTAAGTGTAGTTTAAGTTAAGTTAAGATTAAGTTAAGTGTAGTGTAAGTGTACAAATAAAATAGAGTGTTAAGCGGTAAAAATAAATTAAGTATTCTAAGACAACTCGTGTCGTGTAGTAATTCTCGCGTAGGTAAAAACATTACAATATCTACAATAACATCCTGTGCGATCGGCCGATGGGTGCTACTGTATAGCCACTCCGCCTTCGTGTTTTATTAGAAGTACGTTTTTATGAATTCGTACGTAGTGGAAAAGGACAGGATTTTGAGACGGAAGACGTGACGGAACGTCGTAGATTAATTTCGTGAAGCATTTCGAACTGCAGCTAAAGACGAGCCTTAACCGTAAAGGGCCAGGTAGCAATAAACTCGGTTGTAAATCCTTGAAGAAGAAGTGCCGCTAAGAATAATAAATGTCGTTGGAAGAGGGATTGGACTAAGGAATTTTTTTTATATATCAGTTTATAAGAGATGTAAAGTTAAATAATGGAATTCGCCGCCGTGATTAGTTGAAAACTGTTGAATTATAACCTATTCAACGGTAGCAAATTCTAGCTATTATTTTTCATAACGGAAAAAATGGTAATGATAAAAATGTCATTATAAATGAATGCTAATATTAGATATATAATTATAAAAGATATGAAAATATGAATGGTAAGTAAGTAAGTAAGTAATCGTTTATTTAGCATAATTCGCTACCTCGATATACATTTGTAAATTAGTATTGAAAGTATGCAATTTTATCTACTAATCTCTATTTGGTTAAGAATGCTAACAAGCGTTACCTACCCTCTTATTGTAACATCCTGGGGATGTTACTAATTTATTTAAGAGATATTTTAGAAATTGATTAGGTAAATGGGAAAAGGCTCCACCCTGTATAATTGGTTTCGAAACTAAACGATTGAAACTATAACGAAATTTGTTTTGAAACGAAAAAAATGTTTTATAATTGAAACTATAACAAAAGGTCAAACGCCCGAAATTACAAATAATTTACGCGACGAAAGAGATGGAAACACCGGCGTAATCAGAAATAAGCGGTCAGGAAAATACAGCCTAAAGCACAGATTCCATATGGGAGAGGCTTGCTATGGAAATTCTTTTTGAGGGTTCTTGACATTATTATAGGTCATGGGTGACGAAATAAATATTCCGCTGCAGTTCGTAACTGTGCGAAAATTGATGACTTTGAAAAATACACTGCTCGCATTGAGGACGAAGGAATTTCACTTCGGTCCGGGGAACAGAGGTGTTCAGACGAGGTCATAGCAACGGGGTTGCTACGCGTCGGGGGCGCGATTTCGAGTCAGTGTTTTGTTTTTGGTACTTATTGGTACCGAGGGTGTAAAGTAAAGTAAAGGAATTCAGTTTGGGAATTTGCTTTAACGTCAATCAATTATACAAGTTTGATTTTACTTTTGTTGATATTTGTCGTATCATTGGTTTTGGGGTTGATTCCAAAATTTTGCTATTTGGCCGTATCGAGTGTAGAGTCACGTTTCCGAGTGTCATACCAGAGCCGAAGCGACGAATCTTAGGGTGGAAGTCAGCGCAGAACTCCAAGGTGGTGAGTCGGGAATAAGATACGGGTTTTTACTAATTTTCCAGAGACGGAGAACAGACGAGGCGATCATTTCTTTTGTCGATTCGTATTTATATCTATTTCTTTGACTGGGTTTCGTGTGTGTGTGGGTCCTGTTCGAATTTCGACGACTCGGGACAGAGGCGTATCCAGGTTTAAACTCTGAAATCTTAACGCGCAACTACGTAAAATTCCTTGATCAGTTCACAGTTTGGTAATTTTGGTTAGTTTCAGTCACAAGTAAGAACTAGAGCTTTGTAAGTAAGAATAATATAGAATCAAATGTTGATCTAGGTACAGGGTAGAGGATTTTCCCAAATAGGGTGGAGTTTATTATATTTTTGATTGTTGGGGAAATATCTTGTACGCATTCTTGTAAGGGTAGAATGCGTAATTTTATATCTATTTGAATTCGGTTATTTTTTTTGTTATCGGTTACTTGGTCATTTTAATTTCTTTTATTTAATTGATCCATTTTTTTTATTGTTCACTGTATAGTCATAAATTTTATCTAGTCAATATAAACTTTAATTTCATTTAAACGTAACACTTGGGTATTATTTTGCTACCGAATCCCCACTGAAATCGACAGGCATTTGCGAAGCCCTGGGGCTCGCGTTTCCTGTAGAGGTTGGTCAGAAACCTTGTCTCCGCTGGGCCAAAAACAGTGTCGTCCGTTCAGAGCGACATTTTAAATAAATAATTTCTGGGCTGGTGGCAGACGCAGACGCTACCATTTCTTAGTACGTCCCTGTATGAAATACGGTGCGGCGTTACATTCTGGTGGCAGCGGTGGGATCGCTTAAAAAGAATTCAGGTGGGATTTCCCAAAAAGTTTTCAGGTGGGATTTCTTAAAAAAGTCTTCCGGTGGGATTTCTTAAAAAGTCTTCAGGTGGGATTTCTTAAAAACATTTCAGGTGGGATTGGCAATATCAAAGAAGGGTAGTTTTCTCTCGTTAAAAAAAATTATTTTTGACTTGTTTCTTTTGGTAGGTCTTTTTGAATTTTTCTATTTTTTATTATTCTCTCCCCGTCTGTCTCCATATTTCACCCTATGGGATTGTTAGTTTTTTTTAACTAGAAAGAAATTTGGGGTTATTTTAAACGAGTTTAGGTATTTGGAGTCTTGAATTTGGTATCAATAAATCTGTTGAGTAACTTTTGAGTCAATCCTAAAATTCAATAAATTGCGCAGATACAAAGTTTTGGAACGTCTGGTGGAAAAGCGGCGGGCGCGCCACTGGAGCGACGACGGAAGACCCACACACCGTCTCATATTATCGTGGTACTAATCACTTACTTTGCATGATTTTGACCTGTTTTTTTTTTCTGTTTATATTCTGGGTTATATATGTTATGTCCCAGGCTAAGTGAAATCCAATATAATAAAGGAGAATCCTTATCTCGTAACTTTGCTACTGTTGTGCTTTACAACCTTGACCGGGAGAATAGAATAACTACTACTCCCTGCTCCTAGAGATGATGAGTGGGCAAATCGCTCGTAGCGATGCTTTTGTTTCTCTTAGATTCACATTCTTGAATTTGCTTCTAAACCAAACGGTTAGAACCAGATTTGATAATCCATTCGCAATTTCTACTTGTATCGTTTACCAACCCCTCATTTAAAATAAAATAGTTTTTTAAAAACGTTCCTGATTTCACCCCAACGTAAAATTGGCGCAGTCAGCACGGATTTTCACCGATTTTCACCGATTTTCGTCAAGCGCGATTGATAGTGAAACGGAAGAAAAGTGAATCCTATAAACCTACAAGTGAACTTCGAGAGTGAACGACAGAGTCACCCGAGGAACATCCACACCCAAACGGGAAGCTGAGGATAAGAAAAAGTGAAGAAGAGAACCCACGGAAGAAGAGAATTACCAACTGCGGCACCTTTCCAGTAGGCGATTCGATTCTCCGGAAACGCAAACGAAACAACGAGACGGACGATTCTCCTGCGGCACCTTTCCAGCGAGATCTTCCGATCCCGGACAACTCGACGAGAAAAAGAAGAGGTTGATCCACCTGCGGCACCTTTCCAGCTGGACTTCCGACTTCCGACTTCCGACTTCCGAAAGAGACTTCAGGGACCGACGACGCCCATGAAGACAACTCTAATAATATTTCTGTAAGTGAATTTCTCTATTGTTGAAATCTCTTGCAATAATTTATATAACAAAATCTTTGAAAAATTTGTCTTGTTATAAGCTGAGGTAAACATGGCAAACGAAGATCTGGGTTTCTCATTAAAAGAATTAAAAGATATGATCCCAACTTTCGATGGCGATCAAGCAACTTTAAACGATTTTGTAGAAGCTTGTAATTTTGTTACAGTTCATGTAGAGGAAAATTACGCGGAAGCGATAATTTTCGTAATAAAAAGTAAACTACAAGGAAAAGCGAAAAAATTCATATCGAGTAGAAATTTGCGAACATGGGGAGAAATACGGGAATTACTAATAGGACATTATGGAGATTGTAGAGATACTGAGGGACTTTTGCGAGATTTAACGTCAACATTTCAAAAACTTTCTGAAACTCCTAGAGCTTTTGTACAGAGAATAGAAGATCTTTTAACGAAAATCAGATCTAGTGTAGCGTTAGATAACACATTAGAGGATGCAGTAATATTAAATAGTACTCACGAAAAAATCGCACTAAAAACATTTTTGGCTGGATTAAACGATCCATTTGGTTCAAAATAAACTTTGTGGTACAAAAACCACAAAGTTTAGACGAAGCTGAACAATTTTTAATTGAAGAAGAAAATATTGCTTACTTGAGAAATTTTAGAATGGGTGACAAAAATCAAACCTACAATAAGTATAACAATTCAAAATACCAAAAAGTTTATCCAAAAGAAAATTACGGTAATAATAATTCTCAGTTCAATCAAAATAAGAATAGAAACGAATTTAAACCACCTGATAAAAAATTTTGTAATTACTGCAAAAAGGTAGGTCATATTCAAGAAGTATGTTATAAAAAAGCTAATGATGAAAAACGTAATAGTATGCCTAGTACTTCTAACGGAAATCGAAATTTCACAACCAATAGTAATCAGAGAAATTTCTATCAAAACAAAAATAATAGAATCAGTCATTTAAACTTGACACAGGAGCAAAGTCTACCGGGTGCTTCCGCTCCTCAGGAAATAGCACAACCCGAAGAACAGATGAGAGAATCTTTCGAACACACACAATATTAAGTTTACCTAACGAACTTTATTATATAGCTGACAAACAAGGTTATAAATATTTAATAGATACCGGATCACCAATATCCTTATTATCAACAAACGCTTCAAACAAAAAGAAAGCAGTAGAAAGATCCAAAGTCGATTTTGTAATTCATGGAATTAATGATAGTAAATCAATAAAAATAAACACTCGTGTAGTAATTGAAATAAATCGTTTAACATATCAGACCTTTTATGTATTAGATTTTCACAGAGAATTCGACGGACTATTAGGTATTGACTTTTTCGAAAATTTTAATGGTGTAATCGATTTTAAAGACAAAAAGATTTATACAAATTTCAAAACACTAGAACTCCAAAAATTTGAAGGAAAACCTACGACAACTGAATCGGAACTTTTAGAAAATTCACAAAATGAAACAACTAATTCAAAAAACTCTCATATTACGGTACCTGCTCGTACAATACAGGTTGTACAGCTACAAACAGACTTACAAAATGTAACAAACAACATTGAAGGAATATGCCCAGAAATTCAATTAAAAGATAACCTAAAAATTCCAAATTCACTAGTTAGAATAAATGAAGGAAAATTTATAACAACCGTTGCTAATTTTTCAGATAACGAACAAACATTCGACATACCACCTTTAAAATTAGAAACGATTCCTGTTGCTCAAAATAAAAATAGCGAATCAATTCCAATAAACAATGTTTCATTGAGAGATAATCACGAACAACGAGAAGTAAAAATATTAAATCAATTACGTTTAGAACACTTAAATGATGAAGAAAAGTACGAAATACAAAATCTTTGTTTAAAATATAAAAACATATTTTTCTTAGAAGGAGATAAACTTTCTTTCACAAATCAAATAAAACATGAAATAAACACGGAAAATGCGAAACCAATTTTCTCAAAAACTTACAGATATCCTTACGTGCACAAAGCAGAGGTACAAAAACAACTAACTGAAATGTTAGAGCAAAATATCATTCAAAATTCGATCAGTCCATGGTCAAGCCCAGTATGGATTGTTCCCAAAAAATTAGATTCAACCGGAATACAAAAATGGCGCATGGTAATTGATTATAGGAAATTAAATGATGGTACAGTTAGCGATAAATATCCTTTACCAAATATAAAAGATTTGCTAGATAGATTAGGTAAATGCTGTTACTTTACAACTTTAGACCTTGCATCGGGTTTCCACCAAATCGAAATAAAAAAATCAGACGTACAAAAAACAGCTTTTTCAGTCGAAAATGGACATTATGAATTTTTAAGAATGCCATTCGGTCTCAAAAATGCTCCATCTACTTTTCAGAGAGTAATGGACAACATATTAACTGGATTACAAGGAGAAATGTGTATGGTATACATGGATGATATAATTGTTTATTCGAGTTCACTAGAAGAACACATTGATAGATTAGAATCAATATTCAATCGACTACAAAAATATAATTTCAAAATACAACCTTGCAAATGCGAATTTTTAAAAAAGGAAGTAGCTTATTTAGGACATTTGGTAACAGAACATGGTGTAAAACCGAATCCCAACAAAATTGAATGTATAAGAAAATTTCCAAAACCAACAACTCAGAAAGAAGTAAAATCATTTTTAGGATTGACAGGATACTATAGAAGATTTGTTAAAGACTATTCAAAAATTACCAAACCTCTAACACTTTTATTAAGAAAAAATCAAAAGTTCGAATTTAATGAAAAATGTCAAACTGCATTTGAAAACTGCAAAAAGATATTAATGTCACCACCGATATTACAATATCCAAATTTTGAAAAAGATTTTATCTTAACCACAGATGCTAGCGATTACGCAATAGGTAGTGTATTATCACAAGGAGAGATAGGGAAAGATTTACCCATCGCTTATGCGTCTAGAACTTTAAACAATGCCGAAACTAGATACTCGACTACAGAAAAGGAACTTTTAAGTATAGTGTGGGCTGTAAAACACTTTCGACCATATCTATTTGGAAGAAAATTTTTCATTGTAACAGATCACAAACCTTTACTTTGGTTAATGACAAATAAAGATATAGGCTCAAGATTACTTAGATGGCGATTAAAATTAGCAGAATACAATAATTATGAAATTATTCACAAACCGGGAAAAGCAAATAAAAATGCTGATTCTTTATCTAGAATAATAATTAGTGCAGTAGAACCGTCTGAAAGCACAGATAGCGCTTCTGAAATGGAAGATGAAAACGATGAATCACGACAATTTCATGAAAAGTTTTATGATTTTCTAAGTAAAAGAAAAAATTCTTCTCTCATTGATTTCGATATAATTAAACAAACAAATGATAATTTACTGTTCAACTCCCACGATAACATCATAGCCTTGATACCACAAAACGAAAATATGAATACACCACATCTACAAAAAATTATAGAAGATACTTGTGTAGATCCAGAAAATCAAAAATTAAATTTAAATGTACTATTAACGAAACGGGATAGTATGAAAAATCCACATAAAAAATATTACCTTATCAAAATTCCTACTATAAAAATTGAATCACTAAGCATAAAAGATTGCTTTAGAATATTTTACACTTTGAAAGATAAATTGTTAGAAAATGAACATTATTATATAAATCCAATTAAACATTTACCATCCTTAGATATATTAAGTTACATTTTTAAACATTGTACTATAAAGTTCACAGTATGTCACGATATTGTTACCACACCACTAGAAGACGAAAGAATTAATATAATAGAAAATTATCATTCCAGCAAAACTTCGGTACATAAAGGAATAAATGAAACTTATAGACGAGTCAGAGAACGGTATATCTGGCCCAATTTAAAAACAGATATTGAAAAATTTATAAAAGCTTGTAATGTCTGCAATAAAACAAAGACAAACAGAAAAAATTTAGATTATCCATTAGTAATCACAGAAACACCTAGTAAACCATTTAAACATATTAACATTGATCTATTAGAAATAAATAGAAGCACAATTTTACTGACGATTGTTGATAACTTCTCAAAATACGCTCAAGCCTATCAGGTTCAAGATAAACAAGCAACGAGCATAATTCAAAAATTACTTTTATACTTCCAACATTACCCAATACCTAAAAGAATTCATTCGGACATGGGAACGGAATTTGATAACAATCACATGAAAGACTTAGGAAAATTGTACAAATTTAAAATAACACATAGCGCAGTCTCACATCCACAATCAAACGGAACCGTAGAAAGATTTCACGCAACTTTATTAGACTCTTTAAGAACTTATCACGCTAGTAACCCTAAAAAAACAATCTTAGACGGATTGTCTTTCTGTATAAAATCCTATAATAGAAGTAAATCCAGTTCAACTAAATTTACACCTGAAGAAATAATTTTTGGTCATATAAGAGACTATGATAATGAAGAATTAGTCAATGAAAAACAATTACAGACAACGTATATTAATGATTTAAAAAATACAGCTAACTTTATATTTGAAAAAGTAAAAGAAAATACAAGTCAAGTTAAACAAAAGGCAAAAGAAAGATTTGATCAACACGTAAATCAGAATCGAACAGAATATAAAATAGGAGATTATGTATTGTAATGCGAGAAGTAAACAAAGCGACACATGTTTACTCCTTCAAAAGAATAACTACGACGCGTACAAAACAGCTGCATGAACATTTCCTGCGTAGGCGTTCTAGAATATACTAGAACGTTCTTTATCGGGGTTGGGAGTGTATATATAAGGGGGTTTGTGATCGAGAGAGTTAGTTAGAAGTAGAGAAGCAGAAGTGAACGCGACATACGATCCGAATGCGGAGCAGTACAAATAAATTATGTAGTGTCTAGTCTAGTGTAAAAGTAGTTAAGTGTGTTAAATAAATTAGTGTTCAATTAATGTAAATAAATTATAAAATAAACGTTACATTGGTGTCAGAAGAGCGGATCATGAAGAAGTTACGCGAATTAAAAGTGGCCGAGTTAAAAAAAGAACTCGAGGAACGGGAATTGGAAACAGGAGGGAAGAAGACCGAACTCCAGGACCGACTCTCGGCATTTTTGAAAGAAGATGGCCAGGACCCGGAAGTTTTCGAGTTCGAAGATGATGACATCACGAAGCAAATCGCCGCCCAGAGGGAAGAAAGCGCCGCCCAGAGGGAAGACATCACTGCTCAAATCGCCGCCCAGAGGGAAGACATCACTGCTCAAATCTCTGCCCAGAGGGAAGAAATCGCCGCCCAGAGGGAAGACATCACTGCTAAAATCGCCGCTCAGAGGGAAGATATTTCTACCCAAATCGCCGCCCAGAGGGAAGATATTTCTACCCAAATCGCCGCCCAGAGGGTAGATATTACTGCACAAATCGCTGCCCAGAGGGAAGAAAGCGCCGCCCAGAGGGAAGACATCACTGCTCAAATCGCCGCCCAGAGGGAAGACATCACTGCTCAAATCGCTGCACAGAGGGAAGACATCACTGCTCAAATCGCTGCCCAGAGGGAAGAAATCGCCGCCCAGAGGGAAGATATTTCAGCTCAAATCGCCGCCCAGAGGGAAGAGATAACCGACCAGATTGAGGCTCAGCGTAAGGAGACTGAACAGAAGATCAAGCAGTTGGAAGAACGACTAGAACAACTCAGTAGCGGCGAGAGGAAGGAAGACGATATTGAACAGAAGACGAAGCAGTCGGAAGAACGACTAAAGCGAGTCAGTAGCGGCGAGACGAAGGAAGAAATAAAGGCGGTCGTTCAACAGAACTCGATATCCACCAATCGAGTGACGCCCCCAACGTTCGATGGAAAAATTCCGTGGGCCAGCTACAAGAAGCAGTTTGAGGCAGCATCGGAGGCTAATGCTTGGTCCCCTCACGAAAAAGCTGTTTCCCTTACGGTAGCCTTACGTGGAGAGGCGTTGGAAGTTCTTCAGACGCTATCCACCGAGGAAGCCGGGAATTACACGGAGCTGCTGAGGCGACTGGAAATGCGGTTCGGCCAAACACATCTGGAGCAAGTTCATCAATCCCAGATGTCCAATCGCCGTCAGAGATCGAACGAGACCCTGCAGAAGTTCGAAGCGGACGTAGCCAGACTCGTGAGGTTGGCGTATCCCACGGCGCCGGAACAGATGATGGAGTGCCTCGCAGTGCAGACGTTCGTGAGCGGGCTGCGGGACCAGAAACTGCAGATGGCCCTGAGGCTAGCTCGACCGAAAACAGTAATGAACGCGCTCGCCATCGCACTAGAACATGAGGCAGCAATGGAAGCCTCCCGCATTCACGGTTGTGCTCGAGCTGTTACCGAGGAGGTAGGCACAGAAAAACTCGTGGAGAAGGCCGTCCAGCAGATCATGGAGTTGCTGTCAGCACAGAAGACGCGGCCCAAAACAGCGGTGCCGGCAAAGGCCCCGGAAAAACTAATGCGGGTCGATAAAAGGGAGGGGACGTCGACCCGTGGCAATAGGAACCCCCGGGCCAGTATAGCCTCGTTTTCCCACCAATTGGGGAGCGCGTACGTCGATGGCACTATCGACGGGAGATCCCACGCCATGCTTGTGGACACGGGAGCTACGAAGACGATCGTACGCTCGGAAGTTGTGAGGGACCGTAGGAAGATTAGGCCAAGTAGGTGGCAATTAAGAACTGCCACTGGGGAGAAGGCAGTAATACACGGTGAAGCGACGGTTAGCATGACGTTGGGACGAGTAAAGTTTGACCATCCTGTTCTCATAGCCGAAATTGAGGAAGACGTCATACTGGGAATGGACGTCATGAGGAATCATGGATTCCAGTTGGATTTCGGACACCGAGTGTTGAGGATCGGTCAAAAAGAATTACTGCTACACAATCGTGACAACTTTGTGTTAGACGTAATAATGGCAGAAGAAGTGATTCTCCCAGAACGAAGCGAAACGATCACCTCGACCTGTCTGAGGGGTGTTGTGGAAGAGGGAATTCCAGCCGTGATCGAACCAGAAAACGATGACAATCGACTGGCTTGGGGGGTACTGGTAGGAAAGGCGCTCGTTACTCTCTCAAGTGAAGTGCCTGTGCGACTACTCAACATCAATCAGTACCCGGTCACCATCAAGAAAGGTATGAAGCTGGGCACATGTATAGCCGCTTCAGCCATCGTAAGGGGCGTTAGTGAGGAAGAAAGGTCCAAACACACTCCGCAGGACTTGAAACAAATTCTTTCCCAGACCAGTGCGTTTCTCTCGCCCACACAGAAACAAAAGGCCCACGAATTAATAAATAAGTACCAGGACATATTTACCACCGAGAATGGAAAGCTGGGAAAGACCAAGGCCGTGACACACAAAATTGACACGGGCGAGACACGACCGATTCGACAAACAGCAAGACGACTACCCTTGGCCAAACGGGAGGAAGCCGAGAAAATCATCAAGGACCTAGAGCGGGACGGGGTCATCGAGCCCTCAAGCAGTCCATGGGCCTCGCCGGTAGTACTGGTGAAGAAAAAGGATGGGACTACTCGATTCTGTGTAGACTACCGGCAGGTGAACAGTGTCACCAAAAAGGACAGCTACCCGCTACCACGCATCGACGACACACTCGATAACCTTGCTGGATCCACGATATTTTCGACCTTGGATTTAAAAAGCGGCTATTGGCAAGTCGAAATGGACCCTGCCGATAAGGAAAAGACGGCATTTACCTTCGGTAACGGCCTGTGGCATTTTACAGTCATGCCATTCGGACTTTGTAATGCCCCAGCGACGTTTGAGAGGCTGATGGAGAGCGTGCTAATGGGTTTGACGTGGAAAACGTGCCTAGTCTATTTGGACGATGTCATCGTGATGGGCAAGACCTTCGAAGGACATCTGAAAAACTTAGAGGACGTCTTCCAGAGAGTGCGAGGTGCGGGGCTGAAACTGAACCCGAAGAAATGTCAACTCTTCAGAAGGAAGGTCTCGTACTTAGGGCACGTAGTGAGCAGAGAGGGCGTCGCCGTTGATCCGGACAAGACAAGTACGGTGAAGGAGTGGCCAATACCGGTAGATAAACACCAGTTGAGGAGTTTTCTGGGCCTCTGCACGTACTACCGACGATATGTCCGGATGTTCTCCGACGTCGCTAAGCCGTTGACAAGGCTCACGGAAGAAGGACGAAACTTCTGTTGGGATGAGGAATGCCAGTCTGCCTTCGACGAGCTGAAGAGGAAGTTGACCAGTGCCCCAGTGTTGAGTTTTCCTCTGCCAGAAGGACAGTTCATCCTGGACACCGACGCGAGCAATGTGGGAATTGGAAGTGTTCTGTCGCAGCGCCAGGAGGGACAAGAACGTGTCCTTGGATACTTCAGCAAGGTACTCTCCAAACCAGAAAAGAATTACTGCGTCACCCGACGTGAACTATTGGCCATCGTCAAGTCCATCGAGCACTTTCATAAATATTTGTGTGGAAGGAGGTTTTTGATCCGAACCGATCATGCTGCTCTTAAATGGCTCCTCCAGTTTAAGAATCCCGAAGGACTGATCGCTCGCTGGATCGAGAGGCTCCAGGAGTATGACTTTGTCGCCGAGGAATGGACACCATCCTCGTTACGACAAGAGCAAGGAAAAGACCCGGTTCTCAAAGAAATCCTGGTTTGGAAAGAGGGAGGAGAGCGTCCTGAGTGGCAAAAGGTATCACCTGGCTCGCCAAAACTCAAGAGCTATTGGGCACAGTGGGACTCGCTAGTGGTTGAGGATGGACTACTAAAACGCGTACTGGAGAGCCAAGACGGGACGGAGGAAAGACGGCAGTTGGTAATTCCCTCCAGTAAAATCCCGGAGGTCTTGCGGCATCTTCACGACGGATCGTCTGGTGGACATTTAGGGATCAAGAAAACGCTGCAGAAGGTACGGGAGCGCTTCTACTGGATCAATTGTTCAGACGACGTGAAGGACTGGTGCGAGAAATGTACTACATGCTTTGCAAGTAATGGGCCACAAAGACGACCGAAAGCTCCCATGAAACAATATAACGTCGGAAGCCCCTTCGAAAGGATCGCTATTGATATAGCAGGACCCTTCCCTGAGACCGAAAAGGGGAATAAATACATCTTGGTCGTGATGGATTACTTTACGAAGTGGGTAGAAGCGTACGCTCTCCCTAATCAGGAGGCAGAGACAGTGCCCGATGTGCTCGTGAAGGAGCTGATCTGCCGGTTTGGAGTACCCATGGAATTACACTCGGATCAAGGAAGAAACTTTGAGAGTGGCCTATTCCGGAGGATATGTGAGAAGTTTGGGGTACGAAAAACAAGAACCACGGCCCTTCACCCTCAGTCTGACGGCATGGTAGAACGGATGAATCGCACCCTCAACTGCTATCTGGCGAAAATGGTCTCGTCACATCAACGAGACTAGGACGAACACGTGCCGTTCTTCCTGATGGCCTACCGCTCGGCCGTTCATGAGTCGACAGGACAAACTCCAGCCAAAGTCCTGTTCGGGCGAGAACTTAAACTGCCCTGTGATCTAATCTTTGGCGCTAGACCGGACGAGGACGTTTCGGGGGAAGATTACGTTTCCCGGATGCGGCAAAGGATGAACGAAATTCACGATCAAGTCCGGTACCAACCAAATATCGCCAGTGATCGCATCAAAGAGCGTTACGACATCAACGCTAAAGAGGGTGGCTACCAAATGGGAGATCGAGTTTGGCTGTACAACCCACAGAAGAAACGTGGTTTGTCCCCTAAGTTACAGACCAATTGAGAAGGTCCCTATGTTGTGAAGAAACGAATCAATGACGTGGTCTACCGGGTAAGCAAACTACCAAACGGCAAGCCGAGAGTGGTGCACTTTAATCGGTTGGCACCCTATGAGGGGTCGCACGATGAGGCGGAGGTTCCCCGAGTAAGAAACACGTTGGCGCAGGAGAACGAACTTTCGTTCGAAGAATTTATGAGCGCCTACGGGGGTACCGGAAAAGCACGGTATGGGGTAACCTGTGAAAAACAACAGGATTTGTTCAGCGTACCTGAAGAATACTCGTTGGCCCATTGTGTGTCCGCCGACCTGGTAATGTCACGAGGTATCGCCACGGTTTTCAAGAAGAAGTACGGGCGCTTGGAACAACTCAGAGCGCAACTCCCGGGAATTGGCAAGGTTCTGGAACTACGTGACAACGTAAGACACATCTTTTATCTGGTTACGAAGGAGATCGGGTCCCATAAACCATGTTATCACGATGTATGGCGAACCGTGCATAGGCTACGAGACCGACTGCTGGAGCTCGACATCAGGAAGCTAGCTGTCCCCAAGTTAGGTGCTGGACGAGATCAGCTGGACTGGAGGGTTGTCCGGAATATGCTGGAAGTAGTGTTGAAGAATACCGGAGTGGAAGTTTTAGTCTGCTGTTTTGGGCCTGCACCATGTCGACTCGGGAAGACGGTCCCCTGTTATTTTGACGCCACGTCTCGCTGTAAGCGGGGGGCTAACTGCAGGTTCCTGCATGGGCCTACCAGGGATACGTTCCGAGACGAAACGTCTCTAAGGCGGGGGCAGTGTAATGCTAGAAGTAAACAAAGCGACACATGTTTACTCCTTCAAAAGAATAACTACGACGCGTACAAAACAGCTGCATGAACATTTCCTGCGTAGGCGTTCTAGAATATACTAGAACGTTCTTTATCGGGGTTGGGAGTGTATATATAAGGGGGTTTGTGATCGAGGGAGTTAGTTAGAAGTAGAGAAGCAGAAGTGAACGCGACATACGATCCGAATGCGGAGCAGTACAAATAAATTATGTAGTGTCTAGTCTAGTGTAAAAGTAGTTAAGTGTGTTAAATAAATTAGTGTTCAATTAATGTAAATAAATTATAAAATAAACGTTACAGTGTATATTAAAGAAAGTCAAATAGGAAATAAAATGAAAAATAAATTTAACGGACCATACAAAATAATTAATATTCCAAATCAAAATACAGCGGAAATAGAAATAAGCGAAAGCAAAACTTCGAAAATAAATTTTGATAGACTAAAATTAAGTTCTGTTGTTCCAGGGCAGTCCTCGGAGCCA
Source organism: Cryptocephalus moraei (assembly GCA_946251905.1). Classification (NCBI taxonomy): domain Eukaryota; kingdom Metazoa; phylum Arthropoda; class Insecta; order Coleoptera; family Chrysomelidae; genus Cryptocephalus; species Cryptocephalus moraei. Next base: position 550,382 of record OX276456.1, read on the forward strand.
GATCAAGTTTAATTACGATCGAAACTCCAACAGGTATATTTTTCCAAAGAGAAGTAATCACGAAGATATCAAATAATCAATGGAAAATAATAGTTTATAAAGATATTAACCTTTTAAGAAATGCATTTAAAATTAATCAAAACGCTTTAGAATCATTACGAAATATTATTTCAGACAAAGATGTAGATTCACACTTTAAACTAACTTTTGTCAATCAACTGCAATCGATAAGGTCAACAAACAAAGAAATAATTCAAAAATTTAACGAGTTAACTTTAACTAGTAATAGGAGAAAAAGAGGAATAATTAACGGTTTAGGCACAGTTTGGAAAGTTATGACAGGAAATTTAGATAGCTCTGACGGCGAATATTATAATAATTGTATTAATAAGTTAGAAAAGGATGATAAAGAACTTCAAATGTTAATGAAAAACCAAGTTCAAATAGTTTCAAGTACCATTAAAAACTTTAATCAAACATTAACAAAACTACGCATCGACGAAGTAACATTCAATACAAATTTAGCCGAAATACAAAAAGCTTTACGAGAAGAGAAAAATAATCAATATTATTTCGAACTAAAGGTTTACATCTTAGAGAAATTTGATGAAATAAATCAAGCAAATATTCTTATAATCGATCAGTTAAGAGATTTAGAAAATAGTATAACATTCGCTTGATTAAAGATATTACACCCTTCAGTTATAGACCCAGAAGTCTTACTCGATGAATTGAAACGCATTCCATTAACTCACGGTAATCTACCATATCAACCTACACATGAACATTTATCAACATTTATTTCTCTAATAAAATTAGAAGCCTTCCAAACAAATGACAGAATAATTTTTATTTTACATGTACCAATTGTTGAAACCTCAGATTATGACCTTTTTAATGTTTACTCTGCACCTAACAGAGACGAACGTACAAACTTATTTTATACTATAATTCCAATTTATAAATATATTGCTATTGCGAGAGACAGCAAACAATATGTAGAAATGAACAATGAAGATTGCACAGAATTAAGTAAAGATGATGTTAGGTTATGTTACAACCATTTTCCAAAAACGCTAAGCACAGATTCACCATGTGAAGTGTCAATTTTAATGGAATCAAGATTATCAAAAAATTGCGAAAAAGTAATAATAGCTATAGAAGATTACAACGTGCAAAAACTTATTGACAATAAATGGTTAATAACTGTATCAGATCAACTACCTGTAACGACGATTTGTCCAAATAACAATTCTTATACTGAGATAATTAGACAAAATTCAATTTTACAACTGACAAGTAAATGTAGTGCTTTTGTAGGAACCACAAGAGTATATGCAGATTTTGATGAAAATTCTACTATAAATGTACCACTATATATTCCAAGTATTGATTTAGATTGCTGCAATCATCTACCAAAGAAAGAAAATTTACCTGTACTAAAACCAATTAAAATTAATAATCTAAATATGGATGAATTAAAAATTGCTCAAGAACAATTGAAAGATTTTGATAATAGCTTAAATAAAATGATAAATGAACCATTTGCCACAAGACACTTAGTACTTTTACAATAATTAGCTTAATTTCTATTATAATAATCATTCTGTATTTAATATGCAAATGTGCTTTAAAAAGAAAATTATTAGGATACCTTTATCCAAATTATAGAAACGATGACGATGATAGAGATGATCAAACCTCACAAAAACCAAAAGGTTGTTGTTCTCAAATATTCAATTATTGCAATGTAAATTCTAGAATACAAGGAAGACCTTCAGTTAGGTATGCACCCAATATTCGATCACCTCCTTCAATTCCCACGGAATTAGAAGAAGAAGAAGAAATTATTTATCAGACAACAATTATAGCCAATCGTCGAACAAGCAAAAGAATTTAAGAAACAGAAAATGACGCGTGAAATACGAACCTTTGTATTTTCACTAAGTTTAATATACTTTATTATCATTTCAATTTTAATATTAATTTACATTTTATCATGGTTTCATGAATACTTAGTTAATACTTTATCATAATGATTTATACCTATTTAGGAAGTTTTCACAGTTTCTATTTGTAACTATATGATTTAACATTATGTATACGATATTATATTCTTATACTTTATCATGATATTTTATGTTATAATTTAAGGGAATGAAATATTTTAACATTTTAATATTTTATCTATTATGCTTATATATTGTTATAATTAATGTGAACTGCTCATCTCTCAGAAGGAATAATACTTTTAAATACTAATATTAATCTACAAGTCGCAATTAATTTTATTTGACGTTTTTTTCAAACTTTGAGTTTAATAAAAACTTTACAACGGGGAGGTGTTATGTCCCAGGCTAAGTGAAATCCAATATGATAAAGGTGAATCCTTATCTCGTAACTTTGCTACTGTTGTGCTTTACAACCTTGACCGGGAGAATAGAATAACTACTACTCCCTGCTCCTAGAGATGATGAGTGGGCAAATCGCTCGTAGCGATGCTTTTGTTTCTCTTAGATTCACATTCTTGAATTTGCTTCTAAACCAAACGGTTAGAACCAGATTTGATAATCCATTCGCAATTTCTACTTGTATCGTTTACCAACCCCTCATTTAAAATAAAATAGTTTTTTAAAAACGTTCCTGATTTCACCCCAACGTAAAATATATGTGGTTCTTTTTTTTACCATGAGTACGATTTTCCTATTTTATTTTATTTTATAAGCTTTCTTTAGAGCAAACTGCAAATTCTGCTAAATTGCGAGAGCGAAATAGATACAATTAAATTTTTTCCTCGTTCTTCGCGGCGTTGCGCGGGGGTATCTGTTGTAACGAAGGCGGAGTTAATTTGTAAGCACGGTTTTAATTAATTTTTTTTATTAATTTAATTAAATCAGTATTTGGTCTTAATTTGCGTTTAGCTGTTTGATAAACAAATCAGGGTTGCACGGTTAAACGGGACATGTTATATCATTCGGACGAGGAGTCTGAAAACAAAGAATTAGGCCCCAAAATTACAATAGATAAACCCGAGGTAAAAGTAAATAAAAGGTCATAATGGCAGAGGGCAGTCAGCAAAATTTGGCTAGGTTACCCATGATGTATTCGTTGGGGATGATAGCGACGACCCTTGATCCGTTTAATGGGAAAAATGTTAGAAGTTACTTAGAAAAACTGGAACAGAGGGCGGAATTGGACGGGTGGTCGAAGGAAGACACCCTCAAACTCAAAAATTTAAGTGCGTGGGGGAGGCTCAGAACTACGTAACGTCAGATGAGTCACTTCGAAATTTGGATTATTTAGCGTTTAGAGAAAAATTAATAAGTAGATTTGCGCCTTCAGCATTGCCAGGGGAAGGGTTGCTACAATTAAGTCGGTGCTATCAGAGGTATGAAGAAGATGTCGCGACGTTCAGTACAAGGTTGCGAACTTTAGGGAATCGCGCGTTAAGGGAGGAAATTAAGGGTGCGACAGCAGGAGAAAAGGAGGGCTTAAGCCGAATGAATAGGGTAGTAATTCTAAATCAATTTAAGGTAGGGCTGCGCAAAGATATAATGGATAAAATAGGGGTAACGTTGTTAAGGGAAAAGGAATTGACCTTGGAAGTGGCCGAGGAGATAGCGATGTTGCAAGAAACGACCTCGCGTATAACCTAAGCGAGAAATTCAGGGGCGCGCGTTTCAACCATTGGAAATGGGGCGAAATGTTACAATTGTGGGAATTTCGGCCATTTTGCTAGGGAGTGTAGGAAAAGTTCAGGGGAAACCAGATTAGTTCCAGAAGCTCAGGTAAGAAATCAGAAAAAGGGGAATTGTTTTAAATGCGATAAGCCAGGGCATTGGGCCCAAGAATGTAAAAATAGGGCGACAGACAAAGGGAGAGGTTTTAAGGGCGAGTCGTCGCCGGAACAGGATAAGTTTTTTAGGAAGAGGTCTCCGCCGAGGCAAGAAAGCCTTGAACGGCCTCGAAATAATTATAGGGAAAATGCGGCTAGGGAAAATGCGCGGGTAAATACCGTGGATACGGCCAGACGCGAACAAAACGGGCAAATATATTACGCGAATAGAAGGGATTCAGGGGAGTTAAGAAATCAACGAACGACGCAGAGAACTAGGGAGTATAAAAGAGGTGGAGAAACCCGTGAGTTTCACGAAAGGGCGGAAGACGATAGGGAAAACTCGATGATGTTTAGGACCGATGGGCATTCCGGGAGCGCACAAAGGAAAAATAGCGATTTAAACTAATCAAGCCTTCTAGAATTCCTCGGCTAGAAGGCTTTTCGGAAAAACGACCCAGCGAGGAAAAACGAGAAGATATAGAATTTAGATATAAAAATAATTGTGTCATTCCGGAAATTTACTGCGAAGATATGGAGGAAATACCTCACTCCGTGGTGCTACGTATAGGGGGTGTAGATAGAATTTGTCTGGTAGACACGGGAGCGGCGGTTTCGTTAATAAAAAAAGGTATAGTTACGGATGAAGAGATCCGGTGTACGGTTGCGGAGAATTTTTCACTGACGGGAATAACAGGACATAGACTTTGTACTTATGGAGTAGGGGAGTTCGAAGTGGACATCCCTGACCCCCCCGCTCTCATGACGGCTCGTATGATAGTATGCGATGATAAAATTTTGGGCTCTACGCACGCCTTGTTGGGGCGAGACTTTTTGTATGAAAATTCTGCGAAAGTGTGTTATGGTTCAAACCCTGCGCTGATAATTCGTGGTGAGGTTTTGCCTCTAATTGCCACTAAGAATGAGTGTGGGAATAGAGAGGATTGGTGCGCATGGCTGAGGCACGTCGAAAAATTTTACAGGGATATGTCTGAGGGGAGAGAGTCTGAGAAAAATAAAATGGTAGAAGTTGTGAATCCGGTTAAGAAAAGTCAAAAGGGTGAAAGAGCGAAGCAAGTAGGTGCGAATGAAAAAATTGAGGCGGAAGTACAAGAGATAAGGAGGCAATTGCCCAATGAACTACAAGAAGTGGATGAGGCTTACATTGTAAGTACGGAGTTGATTTCCGTCCCACCACGGACTGAGCTGTTATGCGCGGGTAAGGTAAAGGGAACACTGAAGGGAAAATGGCTTGTGTGTGAATCGAATGTGAGCGAAAATGGTTCAATTTTTATTGCGCGGAGCATAGTTGAAAATGTCGAGAAAATACCTGTCAGAATAGTGAATGTATCTGAGGGCGAATTGCGTATTCAAAAAGGTCAGAAAATCGGGACTGCCATGGAGGCGGAAGAGGAACGTCAAAGGTCGCAATTTCAAGACGTTAGCATTAATTTGGTTAATACGAGTTCTGACAAATGGATAGATGAGGGTTTTGAGCTAAGTCATTTAAAAGGGAGTGAAAGGAAAGAGGTGTACAAGTTGTTGAGGTCTTACGGCGATTTATTTCTGGGGGAAGGCGACAAAATTACCAGCGCGAGTCAGGTTAAACATGACATTATTCTAGAAACCGGTGCGCAACCCATTTGTAAAGCCCCTTATCGAATTCCATTTAAACAACGGGAAATCTTACAAAATGAAATTGATAGGTTATTAGAGGCGGGAGTGATCCGACCGTCCTCGAGCCCATGGTCAGCGCCGGTAGTATTAGTCTCGAAAAAATTGCCTAACGGGGAGGAAAAATTGCGCATGTGCATAGATTACCGGGGTTTGAACGCGGTAACGAAGAAAGAATATTATCCACTTCCAAATATCGCAAACTTGTTGCAGGGTTATAAAACCGGGAATAAAGCGTTATTTTCCGTGATTGACGTCGCAGAGGCGTATCACCAGATGGACATGGGGGAAACATCGGTACCATTGACAGGTTTTAGTACATATCACGGACATTTTGAATACAAGAAAATGCCCTTTGGGTTAGCTAACGCGCCGGCCACTTTTCAACGGTTCATGAATGTCACACTTTCGGGTCTGACCGGTGATTTATGTACGGTTTATCTTGACGATATTTTGGTATATACCTCAGATGGGGTTTCAGATCATATTAAACGTTTACAACAAGTATTTCAGAGGCTAAGGGGTGCTAACATCAAATTAAAACCCGCAAAATGTAATTTCTTATTGGAGAAGGTTAAGTATCTGAGGCATTATATTTCTTAGGAGGGGATTTTGCCAGATCCAGAAAAGATTGAGGCCATACATAAATTTCCTATCCCGAAAAACGTACGAGGGGTAAGATCATTTTTGGGAATTGTAAATTGGTACCGACGTTTTATTCCAAATGTGACAGAACTGACTTCACCATTAACAGAACTGACAAAGAAAGACGTACCATTTAAAATCACGGACGAAGTTTTAGAATCAATCGAGAACTTAAAGAACGCGTTGACTTCAGATTCATTATTAATTTTCCCAGATTTTGACGAACCATTTATTCTGTCTACGGACGCTTCTGGGACGGGAGTCAGGGCGATTTTAAGTCAAAAACGGGGTGGTTACGAAAGACCAATAGCGTACGCGAGTAAAAAGATGAATAAAGCTCAAAAGAATTATTCCACCACTGACAAAGAACTGTTGGGTGTAATGTTCGGGGTAAAAACGTTCAGATGTTACCTGTACGGTAGAAAATTTACCATCATTACCGACCACCGTCCTCTACGGTGGATGTTAACCCTTAAGGAACCAGATTCGAGATTAGCTCGCTGGGCGTTATCACTGTCTGAATACGATTTTGACGTGATACATAGGCCGGGAAGACAACACGGTAACGCGGCCGCCCTCAGCCGAATATACAACAACGACGACACATACGTAAACATGACATACGCCGATTTCGAGGACTATAAGAAACGACACGTGACACCGAAACCCAAGAATGTTAATATTGACGAGACAGACTTATTCACGGTTCCGGGCGATTGGGCATTGGCCCACGCGGTTTCGGCAGATTTTGAGATGAGTAGAGGTATCGCGGCAAAATTTACAGAAAAATTTGGGAGTAAGGAACTATTACAGGCTCAAGGAAAATTAGTGGGAGAAGTTGCGGTATTAAAAACGCAAGAACGGCGCATTTATTATCTGGTCACAAAAGATAAATATTTCGATAAACCATCGTATGAAAACGTATGGAATTCGCTCCAGGAATTGCGCAGGTTGTGCGACGAAAACGGGGAAAAATATTTGGCTTTACCAAAAATTGGGTGTGGTTTAGACCAGTTAAATTGGGATAACGTTTTGGATATGATACATTTCGTATTTTTTGGGACAACTGTCGAAGTTTTAATTTGCACGCAATCCTTCAAGGCCCGAAAGGAGATTAAGGTAGTTTCAGAAGAATTTTTGGAAGTAGAGTGGGACAGGGAGTTACTTAAGGCGGCCCAACGTCAAGACGAATTTTGCAAGGAAATAATTTCGAAATTAGGGGAAAATACGGAGGAATCGGACGAATTTTTTTTGGACAGGGATGAAATTCTGTATAGGGCGGAACCGGACAACAAAGGTGACAAGTTAGTAGTGCCGCGAAATTTTGTTAATAAAGTTTTGGGAGATTTTCACGATCTAGCCATAGCGGGTCACCCGGGGTGTAAGAAAACATTATTAAGAATTAGGGCACGATTTTATTGGCCAGGTTTAGAAAAGGATGTAGAGGAGTATGTTGCGAGTTGCGTTTCCTGTAACGAACGAAAAACATCCCCACACCACAAGAAAGTTCCACTGCAAAAATTTACAGCCACAACCCGCCCTTGGGAACTTACCTCAATGAATATTGTAGGGCCATTAGTCACAACGGATCAGGGGAATCGCTATTTATTAACGTTCCAAGATTATTTCACGAAATATATCGAAGCTATTCCCATTCCTGATCAAAAAGCGGATACCGTCGCAAGGGCTTTTGTAGAGCAGGTAGTTGTCAGGCATGGGGCACCCGAAAAATTGTTAACTGATCGAGGGGCAAATTTCACGTCACAAATGTTTAAAGGGGTGTGCGAATTATTGGAATAAAGAAATTACAAACTGCGAGTTACGCTCCGACTACTAACGGGCAAATCGAACGTATGCATAGGGTTTTTAAAGATATGTTATCGCACTACATTGCCGAAAATCAACGCGATTGGGACCAATGGGTGCCCTATATATTAATGGCGTATAGGGGTAACGTACACGATACGACCGGATTCACCCCCTTTTTCTTATTACATGGCAGAGATCAGGTTTTACCAATCGATTCTTTTATCAAACCTAGGCGGGTCAGGTATGATTGTGACGAAAACTATGCGGCGGAACTAGGGGCGAGATTACAGAGGGTGTATTCGGAATTCGCCAAGAGAACAGATCGGGTAAAGGAATCGCGCATTACGCGGTTCAACACAAAAACAAAGGAAAAGAATTTTAAACTTGGGGATGAGGTATTGGTTAAAGACATGGAGGGAAAATTAGGACTGTCCAGGAAATTATCAAAAAATTGGGTAGGACCCTTCAGGATAATTGAAATTTTAGGCCCCGTGACCTATAAGGTACGGAAAATAGGAGGAAAAAAGGAACAGGTAGTACACGCGAACCGCCTCAAAGAGTACGTTAAGCGAGAAGGTTGCTCCCTCTCGAGTGAATCGGAGCCTGAGCACTCTGACTTAAAGGAGGATCAGGAAGGGGAAGATCCAAACTTAACAGATGGGGTAGATACAGACGACGAGGAAGAACCGCGGGGTAGGTTTATTGTCCCTGACTTTGTAGATGTAGATCCGGACGCGTTACAACAGATGCTACCAAAACGTGCCATGCCACCCCCACCCCCACCGACCCTGGTGGATGGGGCTGGCCAGTCCACATCCGCGAGGAAGCGAATAAAATCGTTCGATGACGCGGAAGGTTTGCGACGATCGGAACGAAACAGGAGGCCGCCAGCGAGGCTAAATTTCTAAAAGTTTTTATGTTTTATCTTTGTTCCCTGTGGGAGACCGGGGTCGAATAGTCTCTCAGCCTTATCCGGCTTGTCGTAAGAGGCGACAAAACAGATAGATTGTTCCCTGTGGGATAAATAGGTTGTTAAATTCGCAGGTTTGTGGCGCGTATCAGCGACAGAGTATTAGGTTCAGGGAACCGCAGGAATAACAGGGTTAAAAGTGCCAGGTTTACGCTTCGCGTTTAGGTTCAGGGAACCACAGGTTTAAAGGGTTAAAAGTCCCAGGTTTGCGCTTCGCGTTTAGGTTCAGGGAACCGCAGATTTAAAGGATAAAAAGTCCCAGGTTTGCACTTCGTATTTAGGTTCAGGGAACCGCAGGTTTAAAGGGGTATAGTCCCACGGTTTGCGCGTCGTCAAGTAAAAAGTTTAGGTTCAGGGAACCGCAGGTTTAAAGGATAAAAAGTTGCAGGTTTGTGCTTCGTGTTTAGGTTCAGGGAACCGCAGGTTTAAAGGGTTATAGTCCCACGGTTTGGGCGTCGTCAAGTAAAAATTTTAGGTTCAGGGAACCGTAGGGTTAAAGGGTTAAAGTCCCAGGTTCCTCGTGTCGCGAAGTAAAAAGCGGACGATTTAATGATTTAATTTGAATATAGAGTCACAATTTTATTTTTTTTCTTCCATTTTATGTGTTTTAGTTATTTTGATTTATTGGACTTATAATTTACTTCGAGTTTATTTTGGTTGAATCCTTTTGTTGTTTGTTAGCCGTAAGAGTTTTGTTTGTGTCGCCATTGGTTTTGTTGGGTGATTACTTATGTTCTCTTGAAGTAGGACTTTGAGTCGTTTACCATTTAAGTAAGTTTGACTTAGTTTGGGGGGCAGGTTTAGCGCTCAGGGCAGTGACACCTAGACAAAACCAAAGGAAATATTTGAGATTTTCTGTTTTAGTTAAGATTTTGGGTTTTCGTTATTTGTTTATCATTAGCGAATTTTATTGTATTTTTGGACTATTTTGATTTCGTAAACTTTGCGCTAAAAAGACTGTATTAGGACTCCGATGTGTACACTATGGGTTCTTCTGATGCTGCCAACCGTACTAGGCGTACGACTGCAGCAGCAGCACAGCAGAGGTGACGACGGTCTCGCTATGAGATATCGCCAACTGCCCCGAACCTTCTCTCTCTTACACCAGCGCACCCACGAACGTAGCAGTTGTTCAACGAAATGAATTCGGTCAACAGAAAATGTTCACGTGTTTAATCGAAGTAACGCGAATTATGACTTATTGTGGCATGTATAGCCATAACTCGATGGTGTCTGGGGGGCTAAAAACATTCGTACATCTAGTTGGGGCCGAAGAGTGGCAAACTCGTACATCGGGATGGTACTACTGGACTTTTCGGGGTTACAATCGGGGGCATTACGCCTAATGCAACCACAATCGAGTCGGTAACAGTGCAAAGGACAATAGACAATTCGGGAAAGTGCACGGGCGAAACGTACCAGGAAAATGGACAAAAATGGAACAATGTTGTAGTCCTAGCATCGGTAAAAACTTTAGTGCGGGATTTTGGGCGTCGGTCAAACTGGACGAGACGGGATTTCGGTCAGCGGGAGTGTAACCTGCCCATTTTTGGAGAGATGTTGTTTCGACACTGAAGTCGGAGAGGCGGTCTGGAGAGTTGACAGACCAGACAAGTGCGAAGGACATTTAAGCGTGCTATATAAGGGAGTAGCCGAAGAAGTAACGCAGCATAGGACTCAGGAGAAGTATTTGGTGGTTAATGAGGGGTCCAGAATTTTCGCCTTGACTTACAAAAAGAGGTCATCCGGGATTTATCCAAAAGTTTGCCGTTTCTCGCGTCGCGTAATCGCAACGAAAGTTCAACCGCGCCATCCGCGTCAATGAACACATTAATTAACGAACCGCAAGTGCATTGGACCAAGGGGCTGAAGGACGCTGTATGAATCGGGGTGCCATAGGGGAGTTAAAGAGAGAGATGGTAAGGGAAAGGAAGCGATGGAGAGTGTGTGCGCGAATCAAAAAGTTAGTGTCCACGAACCCGAAATCTAAATGTTACGCGAGTGCGCGAAGTGAGCAGCATTGTAATTCTTAGGTTTAATGAATAATTGTTTGGATTGTAGCTGGAGCTGATCCTCTTTGGTTGTAGCCACTGTGGCACATGATGGGTTACTAGTTAGGTTACTCCCCGAAGATAATTTGGGAAAAAGTCATCGACATTAGAGTCGACGATTTTTTTGTAGGGGGGAGTAATGTAACATCCTGGGGATGTTACTAATTTATTTAAGAGATATTTTAGAAATTGATTAGGTAAATGGGAAAAGGCTCCACCCTGTATAATTGGTTTCGAAACTAAACAATTGAAACTATAACGAAATTTGTTTTGAAACGTAAAAAATGTTTTATAATTGAAACTATAACAAAAGGTCAAACGCCCGAAATTACAAATAATTTACGCGACGAAAGAGATGGAAACCCCGGCGTAATCAGAAATAATGGAATCCCCACTGAAATCGACAGGCATTTGCGAAGCCCTGGGGCTCGCGTTTCCTGTAGAGGTTGGTCAGAAACCTTGTCTCCGCTGGGCCAAAAACAGTGTCGTCCGTTCAGAGCGACATTTTAAATAAATAATTTCTGGGCTGGTGGCAGACGCTACCATTTCTTAGTACGTCCCTGTATGAAATACGGTGCGGCGTTACATTATCTGATTTGGGACAGAGGTCAGTAAATTCTCTTTTCGCCGTTTCTTAATTGTGTTAAATATTTTTGTATGTATCCTATTGCGGTTGTTTATTAGGATGTTTAGGTGTATACTAGTTTTACTAGTTTTACTAGTTAAAGTCCTGTATTTAAAAGAGGGAGCAGGTAAAATCGCTGTCGGTTAATTGTTAAGTGTAGCAATATTGAATAAATTACCCGTGCGGTTAGTTTCGCATTTTTTTGAACTAATCCTATCAAAACCTCATTTCTCCTTAGTTACACAATTTTTGTAACATACTTATAATAAAATCATTGTGTGCATTAACATATATCAAAAGAAAACAATATCTGATGTTTAGAATAATTACATATATAAATATAGTTTTTTCTAAAAACCACGTTTTTGATTCGGACTAAAAGGTATACAATAATTTCTCATAGATACATACAGTCGTATAACTCCATATAGTAGATTCGTATTTCACTACAGGTTGCTCTAAAAGGGTGTTATAATGATTTTTAATAGACACGTAATAATACAGTACTTGTAAAATTCAAAACAAAAAACATGGAAGTCATGCAATAGATAATTGCTGCAAAAATGGTAACCGACAATTCTATTGCAATAATACCAATTATTGTCAGTACAATCGATAACATTATTTATTATCTATTGTATCTATTGCATGCTTCCCAAGTTTTTTGTTTTGAAGTTTACAAGTAACTATAATAATATCTACTAAAAATCACTATCACAAATTTTTAGGAGAATCTTTAGTGGATTATGAATATATATGAAGTTGCATAAGTCGCACTTGCATATTATCGAATCTTTATCATAGACATTCTTAATACTAGCTACTGTCATTAATACTGATACATTTTTTTTTAAATATATCTCATATGATTTGATAATAAAATGTGACGGTTCAATACATTACAAATATGCATACCTGTATTTTTTCTTCGCCTTGTATATATTGGATAATCTAACAATCAATTCTACAATCTGTAAAATTAGCGTTGATTTCTCTTTGTAAATTAATCGATTGCAAAATTCCACCAGGACAACCACAACAAAGAAGCGAGTTAATGAAAACCTTATAATAATAACAATACAATAAGAAACACAATAAATCTGCCACTGCCAAATAGCCCGGAAAAACGCATTTGCATATTTATAACTATTCACAAATACGTATTTTATGGTATACCTTGTTGAAAAGCTGGCAGGGGGTAGGCCTCCTCTGCGATAATGTGTCTCTTAGATCTCTTCCAGGCACTATACCACGATTCATTAGTTTTAACTGTTCATAAATATCATACTGAGACTCAGATTTTGGTAAAACTAACTAAAACTGTTTATTGAAATGTCTTTACGGACTCTAGCGAATTTCACCTATTTTTATGAAAGAGTTTTGAAATTGCTATTGTCCATTTAACAACCTGACATAATGTGACAAATAGGAGATAGACAGGTAGGTAATGCTAATACAAAGTACATGTTCGACAAGCACATCACTTATTTAAGCAAGTGTGTATGCTCAAAACGACAGTGTGTTGTTGGTCTTGATTCTTCAACCCAACCTACAAGCTCTCACGTTACGCCCTGAGAGTCTACGAGATCTTCAAGCTACGACAAACTTTTAACTTCAAAATCTTCAAACCCGGATCTGCACGTTACGCCCTCAGGTCCACACCGGAGAGCACGATACGCCCTCTCTCCAAACGACTAGAAGTTCAACCCCGGATCTGCACGATACGCCCTCAGATCCAAACCCGGAGAAGTACGTCACGCCCTCTCTCCACACAACGAGAATTTCAACTTCAAGAACTTCAAGAGATCACGTCACGCACTGATCTCCAACTACTATGACAGTCCCCAGCCTTACAACCTGGAGACTAGATTCATCTCCGCCGCCGCCCACGAGCTACGAGAAAGATTTATACAGTCCATTCCCTACAGAGACCATTTCGCCGGTGACCAAAACACAATTTCTAGAACTTTGATGCCAACACAAAGCGGGAAGTCAAGAAACCAAGAAAGCTCCTGAGTAAGTCACAGAAACTTCACTAGGACAACGAATCTACAATTTTACAAGTTCGATACGACGAACAAAGCAAGTCACTGCAGCCGGGAGGAAAAACCGCCTGGGACTACAACTACACAGCTTCTAGAACTTCGACGCCAACACAAAGCGGGAAGTCGAGAAGTCCAAGAAAATTCCTGAGTAAGTCACAGCCGCTGTACCAGGACAGAGATCACTGCAGTCAGAGAAGAAGCCGCCAGTGAGAACACACAACTTCTAGAACTTCGACGCCAACACAAAGCGGGAAGCCGAGCCAACTATCCTGAAACCAACAAGATGGAGCGAGCAGAGGAACTGGTTCAAGACCAAGAAAGAGTAGCTCAAGAAATCGTGCGGTTCCACAGTAATTGCAAGAAAGACGGGACTTCGAGAAAAACCAAGGATTATCTACAAAAAATGGTGGATCGTCTAGATACGTTATGGGAGAAAGCCCAAGAGAACAACGAGATGTTCCAAGAACTGGGCTGTGGCGACCACCGCAATTACGTAAAAGCACAATATTTTAAAAATATAGAGGAAAGCTACAAGACATGTCGACTGTACCTGACGTCACACGAGGAGTACAAAACACCCAAGAAGCAAGTTTTTGAGTTAAAACTACAAGAACCAACATTGGAAGATAAGGCACCCAAGCAACACACAGAGCAACAACTCCGACAGGCCAAGCTAAAGGTAAAGATAACCAATTTGAGAAAATTACTTAGTCAAGCAGAGGCCGATTTAACAGAGGCAACACCGAGATGCTTGTACGGTTATCATCACCAAAACATAGCCAAAGCATGGGAAATTGTTCAAGATCTTCATGACGAGATAATTATCTACGATGAGGAATACGACATAAATCACGAAGAATACGCACAGTTGGAAGATCATGTCGAAAACATGCGTAATCAATTACAAGTGCGAGAAACACCCGTAGTACAAAATGCACCGGTGAGAGATATAAAACTTCCTCAGATCCAACTACCAATGTTCGACGGAGGATTCGATAAATGGTTAAATTTTTACGAAATATTTAACACAATGGTCAACGGAAACGAGGCCTTATCCGATCTTCAAAAAATGAGTTATCTAAAGGCTCATCTTCGAGGAGAAGCGAGTCGGACAGTTCAACATTTCCAAACAACCGAAGCGAATTATGCCGACGCATGGGAAACCTTGAAAAGCCGATACCATAACACACGCCTGAACGTGAATAAACTGCTCTACAAAATATTGGACTTTTCGCCGATTCAGAAGGAATCCATGCAACGGTTGAGGAGTTTACACGACATAATGTTATAGTGTACAAAAGGAATCCATAACCTGAACGTGAGTACAGATGATTGGGGACCATTCTTAGGCCGTATTGTCAGCCGAAAGTGGGATTCAGAAACGAAGAGACTGTTTGAACAGTCGCTGGAACGATCAAAGGAAATTGCCGCATTTGAATCAATGATGGAATTCCTGGAAAGGAGAATTCAATCTCTGGAGACATTGCAACATCAGCAAGGTACTGCAGCCCATCAAGGAGAGGACCCCCAGGACGATCATTCTGCAAGTTTTGTGAACAACAGGGCCACGGGATACATCAGTGTGAAAAATTCCGCAATCTGAATATGGCAAAAAAAGGAGCAAGTGGTAAAGGACAAACAGTTATGCCACAAGTGCCTGAACCACAACTTCAAAGAAAATTGTTACAGCCAATCACAATGCAGAATGTGGGGACAAAAGCATCATACATTGCTGCATTGCTTACGGCTCGAGCTGTTGGAGGCGCAAGTCGAGGAACGGAGAAGCTCCTTCGATCAGCATTTAGAAATTAAAAACGTAGAAATACACAAGTTGCAAGAAAACTTGATCCAGAAGAATGAAGTCATCACAAGACTTCAAGAAGAACTAATCACCAAAAACAACAAACAAATAGAGGAAATGGGAAAAATCACATCCATATTAAACGACACCACCCAGATGTACCGTCGACTAAATGACGAGTACAACACTGAGGAGAAGAAATGGAAAACAAAACTCATCAAAAAGGCATCCGAGCCACTCAACTCATTGATGAGAATACATGAGTGCAAGGAAGAACTGGGTAGAAGTTACGCCTCTGCCATTTCCCAGGCAGCACCGCACTACGGCGGTTCATTGGCGGCCGCAGTGGAACCAGCAAAACACCACCGAGAACAAGCAATCGCAAACAGAACTTCAAAGATTGACGAAACGACGACTCCTCAACCACAAAATGAAGCTTGCTCAAACTCAAAAACGTCAGGTGAGCCTAAAGAGAAGATCGACCAAACCGAACTTCTCACCCAAAAGCAGTTGTTGCCCATGCTAGAATTGAATCAATTGAATTGTCAATCAAATCTGAAGTTAAAACAAGTTCAGAACTACCGAAACTACGAAAATGTGATTGGGAAACATCAATGACAGAGTACTTCATCTCATTACTTCGAAAGTCAAAGTCAAAGGAGTACTACAATCAGCTGCGACAATGGAATCAAAATAGGTCAGAGCCTGTTGATCCTCAGCACACAACAGACACAACAGGACTACACCAAGAGGACGCAGAAGAGAAATTCAATTACGAGCCTACCCATCGACAAGATGGTTCCAGCAAGATCAAAGAGACGATGGCTGCGCCCCGTCACGCCCAGCGAGGAAGAAATCCAGCAGCATGCAACCGTCCAGATTCACAAGAAGACTTCATCTGCTGCGCATGCAAACAACTGGCACAAGAACCCGGACCACTAGGCCATTCCCGGACCACCCTCACCTCCAACGCGGAGTCGGCAGGATGTTGACTCTACAATCAACATAAAAGAGAGTTAGGTAGGGTTGTAAGGATTTAATAGGGATTTAGGGAACATATTCATCAATTAGGGATTAATAACCATTAAATAGGGTACGAGAGCAACTTGTTATTAAAAACATCTTAGGTGAAAATTCTACTTGCAAATTAAGTAATCAAATATTAATTAGAACAACTTAGTCAGGAAAATAATTTAGTGTGCTTGCTGCTAAAGTAATTAATTATTAAGTAATTAATAACTATTAAAGAGGTTATTAAAACAACTGAGTAGCTTAGGTGGACGAAAAAGCGCGGATCAAAGTGATAATTTCAAAACTTACGACAATAATCAGTCGCGCAAACATAACACCAGTCCGGGTAATATGATAATAAACGCGCTCGGTGGGGTCAAGCACACAGCTAGGTCAGGAAAATATATCTAGGACGCCAAAAGATAACAAAAAAAAAACAATGTACCATTTAACCAATGTAATCTGAAGATGTATAAAAGCTTGTGGATTTTTTGTAATAAACCAGTATACGATGTATGCTCAAAACAACGTGTGTTGTTGGTCTTGAATTACTACACCCTAACATACAAGCTCTCACGTTACGCCCTGAGAGTTCTACGAGATCTTCAAGATACTACAACCCTTAACTCCAAGAACTTCAACCCGGACTTGCACGTTACGCCCTCAAGTCCACACCGGAGAGCACGATACGCCCTCTCTCCAAGCGACTAGAACTTCAACCCCGGATCTGCACGATACGCCCTCAGATCCAAAAAACCGGAGCAGTACGTCATGCCCTCTCTCCACACAACGAGAACTTCATATTCAAGAACTTCAAGAGATCACGTCACGCCGTGATCTCCAACTACTACTACAGTCTCCAGCCTTACAACTTGGAGACAAGATTCATCTCCGCAGCCACCCACGAGCTACGATAGAGATCTATACAGTCCACTCTCTACAGAGGCCACTTCACATTTCGTTCAAAGTGTTTTATGAGTACAGCAAAGAAATTGTAGTTGAGGACGCCTTTAAATGGAATTTGGACTAAACATTTAATTCTATTTCAGTTTAATTAATATAAGTTTGAAAGAGAGTTTTGAAAGTTTGGAGAAAGTTTGGGGGAAGGAGTGGAGGGATGCATCACACCCATCTTGTGGGCCACTTTGTACAGGGCGTAATTCTTCCCTTTAGAATTAGATGGGGGTGTGAATAAAAATGTTTTTATGATTGAAGGCCTACTCTATACTTGATCAAATTTTTCGCCGAAAAACTCACTCACTCACACCCACTCACTCACTCACTCACCCACTCACTCACTCACTCACTCACTCACTCACTCACACCTCACACCCTTGTACACACACTCACCGTGTGTTGGAGTTGTATGAGCGCCAATCCCCAGATGTGACGCAATGCGTCGATGACGTCATACTTTTGGCACAATTCATCATTGGATGCATTAGATCTAAGTGCTGCCGCTCAATTACACTAATTTGGGCACGAAAACTGTGTCGCATTTAAAATAACAGGGGGAATTTGGCCAGAAATCGTGGTCAAAAAGGGGCACTTTTGAAGCTTAACTGTTTGGGCCAGAAATTTCACTGCGTGCGATTTCTGACCGCAAAATGGACAACAAATTGCACTCCCATTTAAAATAACATAGGGTATTGGGCCAGAAGTGCACCGAAGGTCAAATATTGGCGAAAATGTGGTACGAAAATGGAACAATTCGACCTTGAAGAAAAGCCGTTTTTTTGCTAGAACCATCCTAGCTTATCTACTGACACGGTTTTCACACACCGGCTAAAATTACTCTGAATAATATACCAATACACGTAAAACACGAACATACAACTATTGGTCCGAGAGCCGGCTGCAAATTTTTGTACCGATCGCGTAACCACTCGAAAATTCGAGAAAATCAAAGTTTTGCATATAGAGATTTCAAAAGTGTCATGGTGCCAGTCAAATTTTGGCCGAAAGTGCGTTAAAAAAATTTTTGATTCATTAATTTTTCGACCGGAATGTCTTTATAGCGTAACCAAAAAACACTTGTATCGGGACATGCGCGACACTTAGACGATGCGAAAAATGCAATGGTGCCACCTCTCATCTGGCCGCGTCGCCCCGGCACCAGCGCGCAAAGGGGTAGGTTTTTGTAGTGAATTGTGCCCATCACGTAACCACTTGATCGAGGTATCAAATTAAAGGTATTGATGTCCCCGATAAAAAAATCGAATGGTGCCACTTCAAATCTAGCCGCAAGTGCCTGGCACCAATGATTTTATGCGCGATTGTCGCGGGCCGTTATCTCGATTATTTTCCATTTTTCTACTAATACCTTTAGAATGAAAGTTGTACAGATTTATATTATGACTATTTATTGTTATAAACATTTGCGAAATTTATAATTTTCAATACATATACGACTAAGTAGGCCTCAGGAAGGGGATTTCCGTGCAGTTGCTTGCAAAAAAGTTGCTTGTTTGATATCGACGGCGTCATATCAGAAGGGTATATGAACCAAATAGTAAATTTCACAAGAGACGTAAAAATCGTTTTTAAAATCAAAATATTTGATGAAGTACATTCGCAGCCAGAGACATCGAACGCTTTTGTCAAAGATGCTCAACTTATTCCGTACCAGAGTCCCGAAACCTCAGAACACGAAAATGCTCCACGAGATGACGAACAAAACCCTGCCAATGTTACCATTGAAGACACGATTGATGCCGAAAACATATCAATGGTATGACCTTTAAAATACTGTGATTTTACAATAGCAAGAAATATTTCCACAAAATTATTACATGAAGTTTTTTGATAGTCAATTATTTCATATCACAATTTAATTGGTTTCATAAGATTTACTTAACTTTGAATTTAAATCCAGTGTTTTTGCAAGTTTGACTTTATTTATTGAAATTAAATCCGAAGTTTTTACATATGTACTAACACACAATCCAACTAAATATGAAAAGCAAATTTCCTATAACATCAAAGGCCCACATCAAAAAAGACCCTATGATATCATGAAAAGCATGAAAAATCAAAATTTTAAGAATTCACTCATTGTTTTTTTATCGGAACAGTGGGAGAGTAATAATCTTTTAGCACAATTTCTTGTGAATAAAAAAATTTACTTGACGGTGGACCACAGTTGCTTTTCATACGAATCGTCAAACGGCTCGGTGAAAAAACCGAAGAAAAGGATTTTATATGTCACCATGAAGAGGCGGATACACGGATGATCTACCATATCAGTAAATTACCACCTGATTCGAAAGTTTTGGTGAAATCATGTGACACTGACGTTTTAGTTGT
Organism: Cryptocephalus moraei; assembly: GCA_946251905.1. Taxonomy (NCBI): domain Eukaryota; kingdom Metazoa; phylum Arthropoda; class Insecta; order Coleoptera; family Chrysomelidae; genus Cryptocephalus; species Cryptocephalus moraei. The sequence continues at coordinate 570,154 of OX276456.1, forward strand.
GATTTTGGCCAATCTGAGCAAATTAGACGTCGCGGAGATCTGGCTATCGAGCGCAACTTCCAAAGAAAATGAACATGATTTTGTGAATTGCAATTTGTTAGGTGAGAAATTGGGAGCTCGTTTGTGTCAGTTGCTGCCAGGTTTCCATGCTTTTACTGGGTGTGATTACACAGCTTCTTTTTTCAGAAAAGGAAAGGTAAGACCTTTCAAGATTCTCGAAAGAAATGAAAATTTCCAAACTGCATTCCAACTGCTAAGTTCACAAAATAATATTTTTGATGACGAAAGTTATTCTGAAAATGAAAATGAATTTAATGTGATTCAGACCTTACAAGAATTCGTGTCATCAATGTATTCATTTAAAAACTGCAAAAGTGTTAATGAGTGTAGATTTTCAATTTTTCAGAGGTTATATTCTACAAAATTTGAAACCGAGCGATTCATAGGTAAAATGAAAGGCTTCGACTCCACCTTGATCCCACCCTGCTTCAAAACTTTGAAACAAAAAATTTTGCGTTCAATTTACGTTAGCTCGTTGTGGTGTAACGCAACTTTGGACAAGTGCGAAATTTTAGATCCTTTAGAATACGGGTGAGTTCTCAAAGATGACAAACTGAAACCACTTTGGTTCGTTGGTGATGCAGTTCCTGGCACAGTGAACGAAGTTGTAGTCAACTCAACAATAATTGATAGTGACAATGAAATTGAGGAATCAGAAAATTAACTCGCAAGCTCAGATTAAGACTAGATACAGCGAAAGAACCGTTTATTAATATTACCTAAAGTTTATAAATTATAAATAAATATTTATAGAAATATTACAGATTACAATATTACATTAAATATTTATTTACAGAAAATAACGAATGAGTTTGGAGACTAATAAATTATGATTTACCATTATATGTCAATGATTTACTGTAATAAAACAATATAGTAGTATGATCATTTTTTGGATTTTCGGGAGTATTTATATAATAATCATTTCGCCTGATACATCAGAAGGGCGTATATATACTCTACTTTCCAGTACATTGTAATGTTCTTAATCTTACTGTAATAGAAGAAACAGCAATTTCATCAAATATTTCGATTTTAAAAACGTTTTTTTACGTCTCTTGTGAAATTTACTTTTTGGTTCATACACCCTTCTGATATGACGCCGTCGATATCAAAAAAGCAACTTTTTTGCAAGAAACTGCACGGAAATCCCCTTCCTGAGGCCTACTTAGTCGTATATGTATTGAAAATTATAAAATTCGCAAATGTTTATAACAATACATGGTCATAATATAAATCTGTACAACTTTCGTTCTAAAGGTATTAGTAGAAAAATGGAAAATAATCGAGATAACGGCCTGCGACAATCGCGCATAAAATCATTGGTGCCAGGCACTTGCGGCTAGATTTGAAGTGGCACCACCAAGTAATTTACTGATATGGTAGATCATCCGTGTATCCGCCTCTTCATGGTGACATATAAAATCCTTTTCTTCGGTTTTTTCACCGAGCCGTTTGACGATTCATATGAAAAGCAACTGTGGTCCACCGTCAAGTAAATTTTTTTATTCACAAGAAATTGTGCTAAAAGATTACTCTCCCAGTGTTCCGATAAAAAAACAATGAGTGAGTTCTTGAAATTTTGATTTTTCATGCTTTTCATGAAGTCATAGGGTCTTTTTTGATGTGGCCCTTTGATGTTATAGGAAATTTGCTTTTCATATTTAGTTGGATTGTGTGTTAGTACATATGTAAAAACTTCGGATTTAATTTCAATAAATAAAGTCAAACTTGCAAAAACACTGAATTTAAATTCAAAGTTAAGAAAATCTTATGAAACCAATTAAATTGTGATATGAAATAATCGACTATCAAAAAACTTCATGTAATAATTTTTTGGAAATATTTCTTGCTATTGTAAAATCACAGTATTTTAAAGGTCATACCATTGCTATGTTTTCGGCATCAATCGTGTCTTCAATGGTAACATTGGCAGGGTTTTGTTCGTCATCTCGTGGAGCATTTTCGTGTTCTGAGGTTTCGGGACTCTGGTACGGAATAGGTTGAGCATCTTTGACAAAAGCGTTCGATGTCTCTGGCTGCGAATGTACTTCATCAAATATATTGATTTTAAAAACGTTTTTCACGTCTCTTGTGAAATTTACTTTTTGGTTCATATACCCTTCTGATATGACGCCGTCGATATCAAAAAAGCAACTTTTTTGCAAGAAACTGCACGGAAATCCCCTTCCTGAGGCCTACTTAGTCGTATATGTATTGAAAATTATAAATTTCGCAAATGTTTATAACAATAAATAGTCATAATATAAATCTGTACAACTTTCATTCTAAAGGTATTAGTAGAAAAATGGAAAATAATCGAGATGACGGCCCGCGACAATCGCGCATAAAATCATTGGTGCCAGGCACTTGCGGCTAGATTTGAAGTGGCACCATTCGATTTTTTTATCGGGGACATCAATACCTTTAATTTGATACCTCGATCAAGTGGTTACGTGATGGGCACAATTCACTACAAAAACCTACCCCTTTGCGCGCTGGTGCCGGGGCGACGCGGCCAGATGAGAGGTGGCACCAATACATTTTTCGCATCGCCTAAGTGTCGCGCATGTCCCGATACAAGTGTTTTTTTGTTACGCTATAAAGACATTCCGGTCGAAAAATTAATGAATCAAAAATTTTTTTAACGCACTTTCGGCCAAAATTTGACTGGCACCATGACACTTTTGGAATCTCTATATGCAAAACTTTGATTTTCTCGAATTTTAGAGTGGTTACGCGATCGGTACAAAAATTTGCAGCCGGCTCTCGGACCATATGTATAACACTAGATAATAGTCTCTTATGGAGTAGCCATATAAACTATCTCAAGGACAAAGCAGAAAACGGAGATAAATATGTTAAAGTCCTAAAGTTCACTTAAGGAAAATAGACAGAACACAATACAGCGTCATAGAAATATGCTTTGGAGCTCTAAAATCCTCTCATATTTACGTTATTCTTGTCTAGGCGAGAGAGCCGCTTATGTACAAGAACTCTCTAAGCTTATAAAAAAATCTGCCTCCTTAAAAAAATTTAAATTAAATGACATCCACAATCATACATACAATCATCGTTTTTAAGGTCAGAATCTGGCCAACACATGTTGAAAATGAAAAATAGCACAACATAGCTGATACCTACATTAATTATAACATATTTAACAACTACATTAGTCTCATCACACCTGATATGAAACTAACAATTTTTTTAAGTTGAGTTTCAGGAAGTGACCTATAGCGCAATCATAATATTTCCTTCATATTTCTAAAATGACATAGCTAATTAAACACACCTTAATAACATCATCAGAGAATATCATAATATCCTTAACATCTACACAGATAGATCAAAAACAAATAAAGATGCCATTATTGCAGTAGTAGTGTTTGACACCTGTACTAAAGTTCAGTATATAGTTGGATATTTACAGTTGAAACCTTGACAACCGAAACGGCACCTACGTGGATGTATAAACAAAACAAAAAATATATATACATATAACACAGCCCAATAAGAAAGTTCGGATCTTTAGATCAGACATGTATTGAATCCGAATCCGAGATCAGAAAAAGGCCTACACTCCTCGAATTGCCCAAGAGGCAATTGGTCAAAAATGGCCCCTATAAGGTGTGAAACTGGGACTCCAGGTTGACAGATGTTCACGCGAGATCGAGATTGTATTCCCAAGCGAAAGCCGAATTCGTGGTCAAAAAAGTATAGAGCCGACTGGGATTCACAATCTGAGGTCGGAAAATGGGACCTCAGGGGCCCGAAAATCGAGATTCGCACGTCGGTATCGCCGCACTCAAATTTTCATGTGCTTTCAAACTTTAACAACGCAGACGGTAGTGAATCAGTTCGAAGCCAATTGGAATTCACCCTCTGGGTCCAGGAAATGGACTCTCGGGGCCGGCAAATCGAGATTCGCCATCGGGATCGCAACACTCGAATTTTCATGTACTTTTAAATTCTAGCAAAGTTGAAGTAAAAATTAATAAGTTAATTTTGTATATCTCAATATTTAAAATAATTAGATCAATTTCACTTTAGAATTTTCATTTATAATATCATATGTTAGCTGTCCCATTTTACGGTGCCTGTCGCGATTATTACTTCAACTCATTTTTCGCCGTACTATAGCACTAGTAGTGCTTGTAAGTACGTGCTAGTAGTAAACTTGTAGGACTTGTATCTTGTAAACAATTTGCCGCCAATTCCGAAATAAAATATCTAAAGTATTTTCCGAATTCCCTGTTTCATTTTCACGGAGATCATCCTCCCAAATATCAAACTATCCTGAAAAATATAGATGAAAACCATTTAAATTTGGCGCATGGAAATTTTTACTATAAAACTTAACCCGAATTCCGGAAGTTCACAGAAACACTAAGTTTATCAGTAAATATTTTTGTTGTATTATGTTTGCTTAAAATTAAAATTAGAAGGGTTAGGTGAAACCAAATGTTATATGTGTAATATGTAATATTATATCTACCTTCTTATTGAATTTATACGTTCCTCGAAAAAGTCCTCCAAGGCGTTGATCTTGACAAAGCTCACATAGGATAACGTTTGCTGCAGCATTTGTAACCTCCTGTCGGCTTCTATACTGGAAAGCAATCTGTACTTGGACGTCAGTTGTCCTAACAATACTGAAACAGTACAAATAATACAGGTACATTCAATATATGTCTATATATTTTGTGTAAATTCAAAAATGGACAGGCATCCGATTGTACTGAATTACATATTCAAAGCCGGGTTTTTCAAAAAATTGGAAGTTATGATTTTGTAATAAACATATTCATTTATCAGTTATATGAGTTATTAAATCACAGTTCGTGATATTTCGCTCATCTCTACGCCGCGCATCTCTATGCCCGGCGGGAATGTGCACTTTCCCGCCCTAGGGCGGAAAAGTAAGTTCGGAGCTGGTCGGCCGGCAATTCGACGTATTCCGCGAGGTACAGGTATATAGAAATGACACGTTTTCAACCGGGTTGCGCAAAAATATTTTTTTGCACAACCCGGATATAAACGTGTCATGTTTATACAGCTGTATCTCGCGGAAAGTGACGAATTCCCGGCCGATCAGATCCGAGCTCCTCACCGGGCGGGAATGTGCACTTTTCCGCCCGAGGGCGGGAAAGTGTACATTCCCGCGCGGCATAGAGATGCGCGGTGTAAAGATGAGCGAAATATCACGAACTGTGATTTAATAACTGATATCCAAAAATCACTGATAAAACGGATACCAAATGTGGCACAAACACGTGACATGATCACAGTTCACAGCCGAGTCGTTTTTCGTATTTCAACTTTGCAACATCATTCACTCCTATATTTTTCAATGAGAACGCTCAAAATTTGGGATTTGATACCTCTTATGAGGATCTTAAACCATGCGCAACGATTTTTCACCAACATTAAAAATGACGTCACAAAACGAAAAACCGTTTTTAGATGTACTTTGACACCCTGAACCGTGCAGTAAAGCTACATCAAACTTCCAAAATGAATTTTATCAGGAATAATTTGAACTTTAATACTGTGAAAAAAAAATATTTTTTTTGCAATTTTTACCCCGATTTTTTATAAATTTCAATTTTACAATATAAACAAATTGATGTTATTCCAATATTTTACATTTTACAATATTGTAACCGATTGTACTTGATAGAGGGAATTTAAAAAAAAAGAAGGTTGCGATAGCATATTTTTAACAATAGCTATAGCTATTAACAATTTAGTGTTTATCGCAATTGTTTAATATTTAACGGTTGTTTCGACTTGAAAAAAATCTTTTTTACTTCTATATGATATCTCTTGTTATTTTGTTAAGGTTATTAATTTTTACACGTGTAAACAATATTAAAAAAAATAGTTTACTTCAACATTTTGACGTAAAATACGGTCTTCGAATGGTGGGTTGCATGCATGTATGAAAATTTGAGAATCTGTATCATTTCGAAAAAACCGATGAAGGCGTTGGTTGTATTAAGTAACACGCATCATCTTTATTTTTTGCCAATTTTTCATCGAGCATTCGACAGTACGTTGTGTGTTGTATTTGCTAATTTCATAATAAAAATACAACTAATGGACTGTCTCTTGCATAAAATTTAGGTGTTCCATTTTTTTATTTGATTATGATTAAGTAGTATTGTAATCCACACACCTTTGAAGTCGTAACTCAATGTTTTTATTTCTTTTCAGACAGAATACGCTCCGTGGAAAACATGGATTTATTAAGTACGTGTATATTTTGTCGTGAGGATTTGTCAAACAAGAAATCTGTTGCAATTACTGATGTGAGACGATCCACATTGATGTCGATGAGCAGATTGAGAAACGATGGGTATGTTAGACATTTTCGAACTTTGGAGCACTTCCATGAGTCTTGCCACAGCACGTATAGACATCACAAGAATGAATCAACACATTCCGGAGCACGCTCTTCTCCTGCGGTGCAATCATACTCTGCTGAAAACTCTGCAGTCTCACAAATAACATTGGATTTTGGTGAAAGGTTTGAATTTCACTTAAGTTACGTATTTTGTAAATCCGATGCTTCAGACGATTTTATTAAACAGAATAAAAAGAAAGCAAAGAAGTACTGCATAACAGTTATTGTTATTATTGATCAGAAAACTACAGAAAATCTAAGGAAGACTAGTGAGGATAGACATGATTGTTTTTTTTACAACAAATACTTAGTCATACATTTAGTAAAGACACTTTTTTCCTAAGTGTCATTCGACGTGCTTTCAAACATTTTACAGAAGTGTTAATAGAGATGCACACAGTACTCCTTTGCATGACGTTTTAAGCTACATAGGCAATTATTTGCGGGAAAATGCAGAACAATGTCAATTTACATTACCAGAAGTCTTAGCGGATTATAATAAAGAGATACCAAGCCATAAATGGATTCTGCATAATTTCGAAAAGCTACATGGCGATGAGTTTGTAGTAACAAGGTTGAAGAATAGAGATCCTGTAATTTGTTTTAAAGCTACTGCGCATAAAATAGTTTCTAAAAACTGGTATAAAAAGCGATTAGAGGACCCTGAACATGAAATTTATCGCATGTTACATGCTGCAGTTGATTTAATTTTTGATGAAGTTAGATCAACCACTTACAATACCGAATATTATCTTTCACCACACAATTTTTTAAAAGATGCTAAAACAGATGTACCACCGAGGTTACTGTACTTTACGACGAGACTGCTACAAAAAAAACAAAAAACAAAAGGAAATTGTTGAAAAAAAATTCTTTCCATCTCTCATGCGATTATAACAGCGATTCGACCAAGATCTTTTATTTCACCATTACAACCGAGTGTTGCAAGTTTTTTATTGAAAAGATAAGGTTTAAAAGATCTGGTACAACTTACCTTTAACTTAGGATTTAGTGCTTCGTACAAAGAGGTCGCAGCTTTCGAAATATCAAGTATGTCTCACCCCAAAAATTATGATTTCTCTCAATTACTCAATACGTTTTTGATAATGCCGATCATCAAATAAATACTTTAGATGTTTCAAAATGTTCATTTAATGCGGGAGACATTTAATGCGTTACGCCAGCTGCAAAATTTGTCTCTGATGAAATGATCAAAAGAGTTACTACGACGCCTTCTGCAGCTATAGTCGCCGAAATTGACAAAATTGAATTGCAACATTTTCAAAAAACGATATCTAGTGGATTAGCTTCGATTAAATTACTTGACTTACACGCAATCAACCCAGTAGATTTCAATGTTAAGTTAACGTCAACAGATTTTTTATGGCCTTTCTCTAAATATTCAGACTATTCTTATATAATATGATGGCATGACTTAATGGAAAATATTACCCATAATTTTACCTATGACACATCACGAAAAATATTTTTACCGTTCATCGATGCGCCTGCTAGTAATTATGATACGATATATACTGCTCTGTTGGAGGCAAGTAAGAGGTCCAAATCATTAAATCAAAGTCACATTTTTATAACGTTCAATCAACCACTCTTTTGGAAGGCGAGAATAGTTGCTTCCTTACACGATGATGTAAATTTCAAGTATATATATATATATATATATATATATATATATATATATATATATATATATATCTGTGAGTCTTGACTGTCCTAATGTATGCAGCTTCAGTAGGAGATGAATCTCCGTCTAGGGTTGCAGTCAGGATAGGGTGGGCAAGAAAGAAAAAGCTCTTTTCAAAATAGCCAAGCTTTCGCTACCTCTGTTGTTGTGCTACCTCTGTGTTAATGTAACCGTAATGTCAGTAAGCGATATTTATTATTGCTAGTTTCATATATTAGCTTGTACAAGTGAGTCTCAAACATAATCATGGTAAATGAAAATGTTTTCTAATTAAAATTTCTCACTAGATGCCCTGAGGAAGGAGCCAAAATCGCTCCGAAAGCTTGGCTATTTTGAAAAGAGCTTTTTCTTTCTTGCCCACCCTATCCTGACTGCAACCCTAGACGGAGATTCATCTCCTACTGAAGCTGCATATATATATATATATATATATATATATATATATATATATATATATTAGACTAGGTGGGTTCCATTTAATAATGGGCTTTGTTATGGAGGGGAGTGAGCTGAAAGATATTTTTTCTGAAGCATACGCAGTGGCATCAAACGATAAGATGTTAAATGGTCATTCATATGCACGAGCCGTGAGAGCTCATGTATTAGCTCGTGCAGTTATTTCAAAAATAATCGCCTCAAAGTTCAAAACAAGCGAAGAAATCAAAATTTTCATGGAAACCATCATGTCAAAGGTTGGAGACGAAAGTGTTTATGTAGACTTTCAGTCAAAATGTTTTGAAGATTTATATGATAACTTTCATGATCAATTAGATGCATTATCTGTGGATCAGCATACAGGTAAGCTGTGGGTTCAATATGACAACTCTTGTGATACAATTTTTGGAGGCTGAAAAAAGTGGTAATTGGCAAATGCATTTAGAAACTATACAAAAAATGTTGCCTTTTTTCCACGCATGCGGACACTTTTTGTACGCCAAATCTTGTCAATTATATCTACAAGACATGATCGGACTAAGGAACACTCTGAGCGAGGATGACTATGATAAATTTCTAAAACGCAGCTATTTCACTGTAAGACGAACTGATAATTTTTTTTTTGTAATTTCTCTGATATGATAATCGAACAAACATTAATAAGAAGGTTGCACAGCGCGGGGGGACTACTCGAGGATGAGGTGTCACTCAGCGTACTTATCCGATGGATACTATCAATGCCCGTTTACTTTTAAATTTCTGAGCAGTTACTCGCATTTGTAAATGCTTCAATGCATACGTCGAGTGAGCAGCATATCGACGCAACTGATTCTCGTTGTGCAAGACATAGGTTAGATATCAACAGATTCTTTTGATTGGTTACTAACGCATGACCCCTTTAAGTACGGTTCTAATATTGTTTGTGTATGTACGGGATTTAAAAGCGATGCAACAATAAATAGTTTTAATGCGCAAGAAATCGGATTAAAATCCATGAATGCAATTGTAAACTGCCACATGAAAAATGTCAAATTTTCTCGAAAGAATGTTGTAACATGTTTAGGTTCATTGGCCATTTCTAAATGTAAGAAAAAAAAATAGTTCGTCTATCGATCCAGCCGTTATTTTTCAACGAATATCTGTATATATACGCAATGAGAATGATCTAAAAGAATGCTTACAGTACGAGTTAAGCAACACTGTCCAGCTACTTTGTCTGACGACGCAGGTCTGCGGAAGACTGCAAAAACAAAATTATACGATTTTTTCACCCCCATTACGCCATCTCAAGGTTCATTTAATGGCATATATGTCTTATAGACAGAGGCAATGGCATATAGACGGAGGTTTTCTATTGCATATAGTAGTTTGGCTAACGAGAAAAATACATATTATCAGATTTTGAGTCAATATGAAAATTATATAAAAAAATATTATACGACAAACTCAATAATAATTTTTGATGGCTACCCGGAAGATGCAAGATCAAACCACACAAAAACAGCAGAAAGATCACGCCGATTAAACAAAAACTCATGTCCCGATTATATTATTGATATCAATATGGTGCCACCCGTAGCGCAGTCGAAATTTTTATCCAAGGAGAGCAATAAAAAACGCTTCGTCTCTCATCTCATACAGAAATTGAACAGCTCAGATTTTGTTGTGCGTCAAGCTCCTGAAGACCCTGACGCTTTGATAGTAACTATGGTAATGTAACAATAGCCGGCGAGGATGTCAATTTACTTGTGATTTATACTCAAATCGCTCCATGCGAGTGCAACGTATTTTTCCTCAAACCAGGTAGAAATGGGGAAGAACCCCAAACATATGATAGCAATAGCTTTCAGTGCCCCCATTTAAAAGAATTTATCGCACTGGTTCATGCGTACAGTGGCTGTGACACCACTTCTGCCTTCTTTAATCAGGGAAAAGGAAAAGTAATTAAGGTATTAGACAAACATCCTGATCTGCAAACTGTCTGTAAAGTGTTTTACAATGAGACAGCATTTCCAAATTATATAAACTGGACAGGAGAAAAACTAATTCAAGCTATGTATGGGGGTGTTACTCAGGAAGAATTTAGTTTAAATGAATTTCGATTTCAAGTATTCCAAAAAATTTCAAGTCACAAGAATTTCACTATTTCAATGCTACCACCAACTGAAGGAGCAGCTCGAGAGCACTCCTGCAGAATGTACTGTAGAATACGGGAATGGTTAAATACGAACGTTGGAGTTCACGCAGAAAAATGGGGCTGGAGTAGAACTGAAAACGGGCTACTTCCTGTTACAACATTGCAGCCGCTAATTCCCGAGATGATTTTACAAAAAATAGCTTGTAAATATAAAAAAGGATGTGGAGGAAGATGCAGTTGTAAAAGAAAAGGAATCAAGTGTTCAATTGTCTGTAAATACTGTGAAGGTAAAGATTGTGCAAATGTAAAAGAAAAATCAATATCTGTTAGTGACGATGAAGACGACGACGTAATGGAAGCAAGAGAGGAGCATGAGGCAGTTGAAATCGTTAGTGGCGCCGTAATAGAAGATGATTGGGATGATGTTCTCTATGCAGATATCGATGATGCTACAGATAGCGAGAATGACTGCATTCCGACACCAAACAAACTAAAAATGTAAAATATTGTTTTTAGTTAGACTTAGTTAGTTAGTTGTATTTAACGGGATATGATAAAAGTAAACAGAGCCAAAATGCCACATAAATTGTGGTCAAAATAATAAGGTTTCCCTAGTAAGTTTTTGACCAAATTCGTGTTTCTTTTTTTTTTTTCTCGAAAATGTCATTTTAAATCATAAGAAATCAATAAGATTTTCTTATTTCCTAATTTTCGTCGAAGTCGCAGAAAATTCCTCATTGACCATTTCTTTGGGCATCTGTCCTAAGCAACTTTGATACTGGCAGCGACCATAAAACATCAAAACCAAGGTCGAGAGAAGCAGCATGATCCATAGAGTGTTTTCCCTAACTCCGGAAATCGTGGCACTAAGTTTAAACTATGCAACCTGGAAGAACTAGAGAAGATAAGAGTAGACGGACTATCAAAAACCATAACGAGCAAAATCCAAGTCGCAACAAAGAAAGTCTCCTACAAATAAAAAACCCATCAAAACTAAGCCCAACTACCCTAAAATTAATATAGCAAAGGAAAATACTAAGTAGAGATTCTAGAGAGTACAAAGAGGTTTATAAGTTAATAAATAGAGGAACTAGAAAAGGCTTTAGATCCTATAGCAATCAACTAGTACAAAGAAGTATCGAACACAACTCTAATATGAAAATACTAAAGTCCAACAGGTCCAAAGGAAAGAAATGGCTTTTTAAGATGAGAAATAAAAACGGAGAAATTGTAACAGACAAAAAAGGTTTAATAAATGTTGTTCATAACTTCTATAAAGATCTATATTCATCAGCATCCCAAAACCACATATCGCTAGAGGTAAAATCCAAAATGTTGGTTGCCATGATATTCCTGATCTAAATAGAGTCGAACCGAGAAAAGCTATTATGCAGAAGAAAATTAAAAAAGTACCAGGAGGAGACAGTGTCACTATCGAAATGTTAGAAGTGTTAAAACCTCCACAGTTTAATTGAAAAATGCATTGAGTATATCATAACTCAACATATACTCAAGATACTCTCGACTAATATACCATATCTACCCAAACGCCACAGTGCAAGTAATTATCGTTGAAGAAGGTAGGGGTATTAATATAGATGGTACATATTCGAATCACCCTCGTTTCGCTGACGATATTATTGTAACGTTTTTACTGTCTACTAATACTAAAACACTACGCGATTATCCTAATTAATTTATTTCTTACACTACACTTAACTTAACAATCCCTTAATTCAATTTATATTCGTATACACAGATGTTTATTAACTTAACGCGCCCGATCTCCCGCTCGAATGTTTACGCACCGGTTCTTCAACTGGCCTGCCTTGGGTCGGGCATTCCTTATAAATGCGAGGTAGAAGGCCTCCCGAAATTTCGCGATAATTGCTAGAATGTTCGATTTTTCAGGAACCCGTTATCGCATCGAAGCTTCTCGAGCCTCCTTCCCGGGATCGCAATTCGGCGAACTTGTGTAGCTCCCGGCGTGTTTATGCCGCGGCGAGCCGTTTCGTTACACTGTCCTCGCCTTAAAGATGTTTCGTCCCGAAACGTGTCCCTGACAGGCCCATGTAGAAATCTGCAGTTGGTCCCCTGTCTGCAACGCGAGGTTTGGTGGAAATAACATGCCACGGTCTTCTTGTGGGGACTCCTCTCAGGATTCCAACAACACACCAAAATGTCTACCCCAGTGAAGCGAAATAAGACCTCCAGCATATTCCTGACGACCCTCCAGTCCAAGGCGTCCAATCCGCAAGCCAGTTTCGGGATAGCTAACTTAGTTAGATCTTCGCTAAGTAGGGTATCCCTGAGGTCATGTAGTGCGTCCCACAGGTCCAAATAGGTGGGCTTGTGAAAGGACCTCCTCTTTGTGTGTACCTCCTCTTGGTAACCAGGTGTAAGAGCGGCCGTTGTGATCCATCTTCCTTAATCCTCAGGGTTCGCCCGACCGCCGGTCGCTGCTGATGGAGTTCGTCCAGTTTGCCGAACCTCGTCCGAAACTCCGCGGCAATTCCCCGGGACATCCGCAGGTCCTGGGCCACGCAATGAGCCAGCGCATACTCAGCCGGTGTTTCGAAGAGATCCCGTTGTTCTTCCCTGGTCACACCGAATCTGGCCTTTCCGGTCCCACCATACGCAGCAATAAACTCTTCAAAGGAGGGCTCATCCTCTTGGGGCCGTAGTTGGCGCACCTGTTGATCTTGGTCGTGGTCTCCCTCGAATGGTGCTAATCGATTGTAATGCACGACCCTGGGCTTCTCATTCGGGACTTTGCTGATCCGGTAGATGACATCATTTATCTTGGTCTTCACTGTATATGGCCCTTCCCAAGCTTTCTGAAGCTTCGGTGATAACCCTCGTCTCCTTTGTGGGTTGTACAGCCACACCAGGTCTCCTTCTTCATATATGCTGCTGTCCGCCCGAACGTCATAGTGATCCTTCATGCGGTCGCTGGCGACTTGGAGATTCGTCCGTACCATCTCGTGAACCTGGTCCATCTTTCTGCGCAGCTCGGTGACGTAGTCTTCCCCAGCCAGATCTTCTCCCGGTTTGCAACCGAAACTCAGATCGCAGGGAAGCCTCATCTCCCTCCCGAACAGTACCCTTGCTGGTGTCTGGCCGGTGGACTCGATGATGGCAGAACGGTAGGCCATCAGGAAAAAGGGGAGATGTTGATCCCAGTCTCGTTGGTGCTGATATACTACCTTCGAGAGGTACTTGCCCATGGTGCGGTTCATCCTCTCCACTATTCCGTCGGACTGAGGGTGCAGCGCCGTCGTTCTAGTTTTGCGAATTCACAACTTTTTGCAAACTCCCTAGAACAGCTCGCTCTCGAAGTTACGCCCCTGGTCGGAATGCAATTCCAACGGTACTCCGAAGCGGCTCACTAGCTCCTTAACCAGGACATCTGCGACAGTTGTTGCTGCTTAATTGGGAATCGCGTAGGCCTCTACCCATTTCGTGAAGTAGTCCATCGCCACCAGGATGTACTTGTTGCCGCAATCGGTTTCAGGGAATGATCCAGTAATGTCTAGGGCGATCCTCTCGAAAGGACTTCCCACATTGTACTGCCTCATCGGGGCTTTCGGTTTGCGGTGTGGTCCATTGCTGGCGGAGCAAACTGTACACTTTCTGCAACATTCACGAAAAGCTTCAGAGCAGCCCACCCAATAGAAACGCTCGCGCACTTTCTGCAGGGTCTTCTTTACCCCCAGGTGGCCTCCTGAGGTTCCGTCATGGAGGTGACGTTGCACCTCCGCCACCTTGACCTTGGGCACGATAAGTTGGAATCGTCTTTCTGCTCCATTATCGGATTCCAGTATCCGCTTGAGCAGTCCATCCTGTATCACCAGGGAGTCCCACTGTGCCAAATACGATTTCAGGGTCCTAGAGGATGGGGCCACTTCCTGCCATTCCGGCCGACGTCCTTCTTCTTTCCACTTCAGGATCCGTCGGAGTTCAGGGTCGCCTTCCTGCGCTCGTCGCAGCCCGTCTGGTGACCAGTCCTCGTCGGTGACCGTCGTGCGGCAAGTAGAAGCCTCCTTTACCTCTGCGCGACTGCAGTGGGAACATCCCTCCGGACACGGTCTTCTTGAAAGAGCGTCAGCATTACGGTGGCTGGTTCCTGCTCTATGTTCGATGTCGAAGTCGTATTCCTGAAGACGCTCAATCCACCGAGCTACCTGGCCTTCCGGGTTCTTGAATCGCAGGAGCCATCTGATCGCCGCGTGATCCGTTCTCAACAAGAACTTTCTCCCGTATAGGTACTTGTAGAAATGTTCTACTGACTTCACGGCGGCTAACAGCTCTCTCCTGGTGACACAGTCGTTCCTTTCGGGCTTCGACAGGACTTTAGTGAAGTAGCCAACGACCCGCTCCTGCCCATCTTGCAGTTGTGACAAAACCCCTCCGATTCCGTCGTTGCTTGCATCTGTATCCAAGATGAAGCGTCCCTCTTGAGTCGGGAACCCGAGAACAGGGGCCGTCGTCAGGCGTCTTTTCAGGGCGTCGAAAGCTGCCTGGCATTCTTCATCCCAAAGGAAGGCTCGTTTTTCTTCGGTTAGTCGTGTCAGCGGCTTTGCGATGTCAGAGAACATTCGGATGTAACGACGGTAGTAAGTGCAAAGCCCCAGGAAACTCCGCAATTGATGCTTGTCCTTCGATGTTGGCCATTCTTGGACTGCTCGCACTTTTTCAGGATCCACCTCGACGTCGTTACTGCTGACCATGTGACCCAGATAGTGTACTCTCGTTCTTAAAAGATGGCATTTCTTTGGGTTGAGCGTCAGGTTAACCATTTGGAGTCTCTTGAAAACTTCCTCCAAGTTTGACAGGTGTTCGTCAAACGTCCTCCCTACGACGATTATGTACAGGTACACGAGGCACGTTTTCCAGGAGAGCCCTCTGAGTATGTTCTCCATGAGCATCTCGAACGTAGCAGGCGCATTACACAACCCGAATGGCATTACGGTGAATTGCCACAGTCCAGATCCCACTGTGAAAGCCGTCTTCTCCTTGTCTGTAGGGTCCATTTCGACCTGCCAGTAGCCACTCTTCAGGTCCAAGGTGGAAAATAGCTTCGATCCAGCGAGAGTATCCAGGGTGTCGTCTATCCGAGGAAGAGGGTAGCTGTCTTTCTTCTTGAAGTTGTTTAGTAGACGATAATCTATGCAGAACCTGGTGTCTCCATCCTTCTTCTTTACCAGGACTACAGGAGGTGCCCAAGGACTGCTAGATGGCTCGATGACTCCCTCTTTCTCCATGTCGTGGATGATCTTCTCCGCTACCTCCCGCTTGGCTTGCGGCAACCTCCTTGCTGACTGGCGGATTGGTCTCGCGTTCCCCGTATCGATCTTGTGTCTAACAATACTCGTTCTCCCAGAAGGACCCTTGTCAGACACGAAAATCGATCGATATCTACGGAGTAGCTCAATAAGCCTCTTCTTTTCGACTCCAGCGAGAGAATCGCAGGCGTCCACTAGAGCTTCCTCCACTTTCGCGACTCTGCAGCCAGCGCTCCCAGTTACCTGGTGGATCAGTGACTTCACTGGTGAGCAGGTTCCCACTTTGGTCCCCTTGCGGATGGTAACTGGGTAGTCATTGATGTTAATGAGCCGGACTGGAATTTCATCACCCAGCGTTACCAAGGTCTTTCCTACTAGAACGCCTCGGCCCACCTCCACGTCGTGGTTCCAAGGTTCCACTACGGCAGGATTCCCTTTTCCGGTGACGCCTTGAAGTCGGGTCAACACTATCGATTCGCTCCTACCCGGCAGGATCGTGTCTTCTGTCAGCTTTATCTGATGGACCGTCTCACCCTTGGTGTGCAGGAATATTTCCTCTGGGCCGACCTGCATTACTTGTCGTTTCAAATTGAGTGCGAAGCCGTGGGTCTTCATGATGTCCATTCCCAAGATGGCGTCCTCTTCTATGTCGGCGATCAGGACTCGGTGTGGTGAGAATCGTGCAGTGCCGATCTTGATCTCGACGTCTATTTCTCCGTGGACGGCGGCAGCTTCGCCCGTAGCCGTTCGCAACCTCCACCTGGACTCCATCACTATTTTCCCTCGCGTGTTCAGCACGCCTGGCTTCAGGATCGTCTTGGATGCTCCGGTGTCGATCAGTAGAATATGCTTCCTGCCGTTAATTTCGCCATCCACGTACAGGCTGCCACCTTCACCTCTCAGGGTAGCTATCTTAATGAGGGGGTCTTGGAACGGGTATCGGGTCGGAGCTGCCCCCTTGGAGCCGACCCGCTTTAGTTTTCCGACGTCTGGGCCGTTGTTGGCTTCTCCACCCTAGGGCGCTTGCAGTCCCTTCGGATATAGCCAACCTCTCCACACCCCCAGCATTTCGCCGGTTCCCTTCTGCGTCCCTTCAGCAGTCCCTTGAGGGCGTTGAGGACAACCTGCTCCAGAGCGTCCTCCTTCCGCTCGGCTTCCACGCATGCGTCGTCCCCGACCACCGCCCGAACGCGGCCACAGCTCCTTGACGCCTCCGTCGCAGCCTCGTATTCCAGGGCCATCGAGAGGGCATCCAATGTGCTCTTGGGACGCGACAGCCGTACCGCCCGCTGCATCTCCACATCCCTCAAGCCGTCGATGAAGGCCGAGACCGCGAGACTCTCCGTCATGGACTCCGCCGCTTCCGGGTAGGCGAATCTGACTAACTTCGCGATATCGGCTTCGAACTCCTGAAGACTCTCTCCCTGCTTCTGTCGTCGGTTCTTCATTCGGGATTGGTAGACCTGCCCCAGGTGTGCGTGCCCGTATCGCCTCTCCAGCCTCTGGACGAGTAGCTCGAAGTTGTCCAGCTCCCCCTCTGGAACAGTCTGCAGCACGTCGAGGGCGCTACCCCGGAGAGCGACCGGCAGAGCCACTGCCTTATCCCTTGGCGCCCAGTTGTTAGCTTTCGCTGCTGCCTCGAACTGCCGGAGGTAGTTCTCCCAGGGAATTTCCCCGTCGAAGGTTGGCGGCTTCACTCGGTGGCTCGCAGTAGGGACTGCCTCGATCCTGGTTACCTCCTCCGATTCGTTAAACGGATTACCTGAACTGGAAATGTTTGGCCGACTGGGCTGGAAATGAATTGATTGTAAACGTTCCCCCAATTCTCTTAGTTGGTTTTCCAGTTCCAGTCGTTGGATTTTCTCGGTCTGAAGTGCACTGTCAAGATTTGCAATTCTACTATCCAGCTCACCGTGAAGTTCGTCTAACTCGCCGTGGAGTTTTCCTAGTTTGTTATCCAACTCGCCGTGGAGTTTTCCCATTTCGCCGTGGAGCTCTTTTATGTTGTTATCCAACTCACCGTGAAGTTTCCCAATTTTGTCGTCTAACTCGCCGTGGAGTTTTCCCATTTTGTTGTCCAACTCGCCATGAAGTTCTTTCATCTCCTTCGATTGGTTATCCAGCTCAACGTGGAGTTTTTCCATTTTGTTATCTAACTCGCCGTGGAGTTCTTTCATGTTGTTATCTAACTCACCGTGGAGTTTTTCCATTTTGTTAAGGATGAGCTCACCTTCTTCCACGAAACCGAAAGTTTCAGGGTCGTCTCCATTGCCGATCAAATATTCCTCCAGACGTTTCTGTAGCACTGTTTTCGACCCTGTCGTTTCGAGTTCTCTATCTTCTAACTCACCTTTGAGGTCCGTTACTTTTAAATCGCGTAATTTCTTCATTGTTTCTAATTTATTTCACTAATTAATCCCACCTCTGACGCCACCGTAACGTTTTTACTGTCTACTAATACTAAAACACTACGCGATTATCCTAATTAATTTATTTCTTACACTACACTTAACTTAACAATCCCTTAATTTAATTTATATTCGTATACACAGATGTTTATTAACTTAACGCGCCCGATCTCCCTCTCGAATGTTTACGCACCGGTTCTTCAACTGGCCTGCCTTGGGTCGGGCATTCCTTATAAATGCGAGGTAGAAGGCTTCCCGAACTTTCGCTAATAATTGATAATAATCACTAATTATTATTTTATTAGTTTTATCACTAATTATTATTATTTATTAGCGATAATAATCGCTAATAAAGATAATTGCTAGAATGTTCGATTTTCCAGGAACCCGTTATCGCATCGAAGCTTCTCGAGCCTCCTTCCCGGGATCGCAATTCGGCGAACTTGTGTAGCTCCCGGCGTGTTTATGCCGCGGCGAGCCGTTTCGTTACATTATCATCATTAGCACCGACAAAAATGATTTAAAAACTACGCTCGAAGAAGTGCAAGAAATTTTAAAACAAATTGGGCTTAAAATGAACCCAAACAAAATCAAAATAATGCCAATGGAAGACGCCGATATAGCCATTGGGGCCCAAGTACTTGAACATGTCGATGAATACATATAGCTTGTTCATTCCATCACAATAGCAAAACAAAACCAAACCTCCGAAATATATAGAAGAACGATATTGAGCTGGGCTGTCTTTGGAAGACTTGGGTACATTCTTAAACAGCAGAATATCCCAATTCGCAAAACGCAAAAGTTACGACACTTGCATTTTACCAGTTCCAACATATGGTGTTGAGACTAACTTTAACTAAGAAAAGATATGAATGCACACACACACACACACACACACACACACACGCACACACACACACGTACACACACACACACACACACACACACACACACACACACACACACACACACACACACACACACACACACACACACACACACACACACACACACACACACACACACACACACACACACACACACACACACACACACACACACACACACACACACACACACACACACACACACACACACACACACACACACACACACACACACACACACACACACACACACACACACACACACACACACACACACACACACACACACACACACACACACACACACACACACACACACACACACACACACACACACACACACACACACAACATATATATATATATATATATATATATATATATATATATATATAGCACAGGAATTCACGGGCTATTTATTTCATCGCATGATCACTTCACCCCTTATATATATATATATATATATATATATATAAGAGAAAATTCACGACTTACCCGTCTAAACCCGTTATGAAACGATAACCACCGACACGTGTTTCTGCTTATTAGCTTCGTCATGGTGGTATAACCAAGCTCTGGATGATAACGATGTTTGACACTTGGAAAAAAATTATACAACTCAAAAAGAACGTCAACAATTGACAGCAAAGCACATTTGCGCCTAACATAGGAAAGACTCTCCATTCGAGAGCAACAAACCGTCTGTGACGCGGAGGCCAGCTAAAGCAATCTGTCACGAATCTTTGGTCGGTAAAGGAATTTAGCAGTGAAATTAACGACGGAACAAATGTACAAGAGAAAATTCACGACTTACCCGTGTAAACCCGTTATGAAACGATAACCACCGACACGTGTTTCTGCTTATTAGCTTCGTCAGGGTGGTATAACCAAGCTCTGGATGATAACGATGTTTGACACTTGGAAAAAAATTATACAACTCAAAAAGAACGTCAACAATTGACAGCAACAAAGTTCTTTTTGAGTTGTATAATTTTTTTCCAAGTGTCAAACATCGTTATCATCCAGAGCTTGGTTATACCACCCTGACGAAGCTAATAAGCAGAAACACGTGTCGGTGGTTATCGTTTCATAACGGGTTTAGACGGGTAAGTCGTGAATTTTCTCTTGTACATTTGTTCCGTCGTTAATTTCACTGCTAAATATATATATATATATATATATATATATATATATATATATATATATGTTTCAAAATGATTTTCATCTAGCTGGCGTTGGAATTTCTGTGCATGTAATTATTGATGTGCCGCGCTCTATTGATTTGAACCTATCTAATTCTGACAACAAGTGTCCTGTGATTTGTACGATCTGTGCAAATGTCAAACTGGTAATCAGTACTGCTAGTAATTAACGGACCAAAACAAATACTACAATTAGATAAATACTCAGAATTCGTTTTCTTTTGACAGAGAAAAACCAGAAGTTAAAAGAGGTTAATTAGGTTATTTTGAGGTTATTTATTAGTAGAAACTAATAATTTCGGAAGGCGGGTTTTTTTTTATTTTACATGGGAATTCCACAACCAACTAGATGACAATCATTTTGAAAGATATATATATATATATATACTTCAAGTTTGACTGTATCTATATAGATGAGTTTAACACCATAAGGTGGTAATTGGGGATGCAGTCAATGATGGGAGAAAGAAAAGCCAATCATTAATCGCTTAGCTTTCGCAGCATATCGCTGCTTCATCAGAGCGTCTGAAAGATGAGAAAGCCCATTAGTTTATTGGTCTGTTAAAAAAAAATACAGGGCGAGAAACAATAAACTAAGGACAAAAATTAATACATTACTTACTAACACAAACCAGTTTGAAAATTGCAAACAAACACCATAACGGTCATCATCACATTTCAGTGTGTAGAGGGAACATTTGTATTTTAAGTACTAAAGTTAACGGCGTACTTATACATTAATTAACCGTGGACATGATGGTGAAATCAGCTGGTGATTAACCACACCGTACAATAATCGTTAGACATATGCCTGCGGTGACCATAAAACACTATATAACCTATAATTAATATTGTTTTTCCAGAACAATGGAGAGACGAGAAATTGACAATGTCTCACAACACGCCGATCGACAATAAACATATTAAAACAATAACATACAATATGCAATATGCAACCTCATTTACGAGTCAGTTCTAATATATAGGCGAAGATTGAACTTAAATTCTGGATGTCCATACATTTGTTCATAGCTCTACTTTCATTGTTAATACACACCATTTCCAGAAAATTACGCTTGAATATACCCGTTTCACGTTTTAATATTTTCAAATCATCAAAATTAATTGTGTGTTGTTTTTGGATGGAGTGCTCAGCTAACGCGCAAGTTTTGATTTTGCGCTTGATATCACTTTTATGAGATGATACCCTGCCATTAAGAAGTCTCCCCGTTTGGCCGATGTAAACTTGTGTGCAATTGTTACATCCGATGGAATAAACTACATTAGAAATTTCTGATGATTTAAGGGGGGTTTTAGTCTTTGTAAAAAGCTGAGATATAGTAAGTATGTTCCTATTTGCTATTTTAAAATTCAAGGGTGATAGAATGTTGACAGTTTGAAAATTGCAAACAAACACCAGGTCATCATCACATTTCAGTGTGTAGAGGGAACATTTGTATTTTAAGTACTAAAGTTAACGGCGTACTTATACATTAATTAACCGTGGACATGATGGTGAAATCAGCTGGTGATTAACCACACCGTACAATAATCGTTAGACATATGCCTGCGGTGACCATAAAACACTATATAACCTATAATTAATATTGTTTTTCCAGAACAATGGAGAGACGAGAAATTGACAATGTCTCACAACACGCCGATCGACAATAAACATATTAAAACAATAACATACAATATGCAATATGCAACCTCATTTACGAGTCAGTTCTAATATATAGGCGAAGATTGAACTTAAATTCTGGATGTCCATACATTTGTTCATAGCTCTACTTTCATTGTTAATACACACCATTTCCAGAAAATTACGCTTGAATATACCCCTTTCACGTTTTAATATTTTCAAATCATCAAAATTAATTGTGTGTTGTTTTTGGATGGAGTGCTCAGCTAACGCGCAAGTTTTGATTTTGCGCTTGATATCACTTTTATGAGATGATACCCTGCCATTAAGAAGTCTCCCCGTTTGGCCGATGTAAACTTGTGTGCAATTGTTACATCCGATGGAATAAACTACATTAGAAATTTCTGATGATTTAAGGGGGGTTTTAGTCTTTGTAAAAAGCTGAGATATAGTAAGTATGTTCCTATTTGCTATTTTAAAATTCAAGGGTGATAGAATGTTGACCAATTTTTTTTGTGAGCTCGGCTATGTAAGGGAGGGCGTAGAATCTATTAAGATCAATATTATGATTTACAGGTGAATCAACCAATGGTTGCAATGTATGAACCAGGGAACTACCTGATGAATTGTGATGTGACAAAGAACTGTCTCTCGTATTATACATGAATTTATTAATGATACTTGGAGGATAACCGTTCTCTTTTAAGATAAGTTTCAGCATACAAAGACCTTCATTGATGTGAGAAGGGTGTGAAAGTCTAATTACTCTCTGCTTCAGCGTCTTAATCAAATTGATTTTTGTAGATAACGGGTGATAAGACCGAAAATTAATGTACCTGTTGCTACAAATTGGCTTCCGGTACCATTTAGTGCGAAGGAGGTTAGTGTTATCTCTACAAACCAACATGTCCAAAAAAGGAAGGCAGTTATTTGTTTCTTGTTCAACAGTAAATTGTAAGTGTGGATTAATGCTGTTAAACACCTGTAATGTTTGCTGTATTTTATCCATAGGTATACCAAGAATCAGGTCATCGACGTATCTTTTGACGAAATGAATTCTGTATGGTAGTAGATCCAAAGCTGTACTGATTAAATACTGTACAGATACGGTTATCCTCCAAGTATCATTAATAAATTCATGTATAATACGGGAGATAGTTCTTTGTCACATCACAATTCATCAGGTAGTTCCCTGGTTCATACATTGCAACCATTGGTTGATCCACCTGTAAATAATAATATTGATCTTAATAGATTCTACGCCCTCCCTTACATAGCCGAGCTCACACCAAAATTGGTCAACATACTATCACCCTTGAATTTTAAAATAGCAAATAGGAACATACTTACTATATCTCAGCTTTTTACAAAGACTAAAACCCCCCTTAAATCATCAGAAATTTCTAATGTAGTTTATTCCATCGGATGTAACAATTGCACACAAGTTTACATCGGCCAAACGGGGAGATTTCTTAATGGCAGGGTATCATCTCATAAAAGTGACATCAAGCGCAAAATCAAAACTTGCGCGTTAGCTGAGCACTCCATCCAAAAACAACATACAATTAATTTTGATGATTTGAAAATATTAAAACGTGAAACGGGTATATTCAAGCGTAATTTTCTGGAAATGGTGTGTATTAACCATGAAAGTAGAGCTATGAACAAATGTACGGACATCCAGAATTTAAGTTCAATCTTCGCCTATATATTAGAACTGACTCGTAAATGAGGTTGCATATTGCATATTGTATGTTATTGTTTTAATATGTTTATTGTCGATCGGCGTGTTGTGAGACATTGTCAATTTCTCGTCTCTCCATTGTTCTGTAAAAACAATATTAATTATAGGTTATATAGTGTTTTATGGTCACCGCAGGCATATGTCTAACGATTATTGTACGGTGTGGTTAATCACCAGCTGATTTCACCATCATGTCCACGGTTAATTAATGTATAAGTACGCCGTTAACTTTAGTACTTAAAATACAAATGTTCCCTCTACACACTGGAATGTGATGATGACCGTTATAGTGTTTGTTTGCAATTTCAAAACTGGCTTGTGTTAGTAAGTAATGTATTAATTTTTGTCCTTAGTTTATTGTTTATCGCCCTGTATTTTATTATTTTTTTTTAACAGACCAATAAACTAATGGGCTTTCTCATCTTTCAGACGCTCTGATGAAGCAGCGATAGGCTGCGAAAGCTCAGCGATTAATGATTGGCTTTTCTTTCTCCCATCATTGACTGCATCCCCAATTACCACCTTATGGTGTTAAACTCATGTATGCAATATTTGATATTTGGCTAACGGCCCGATCCTACAACCACAGGCAGCCTCACGGCGCCAAGACCAAACACTTCCCGATTGAGTGTCAGCCCTCGGACGGATACACTCGTCCCCTTCCACCCCGGAGAGGAGGTTTTAGTTAGGGTAAGAATCCCACACTGTTGAGCCCGGCGCACCTACCGGGCTCTTCGCCTTTTGAAGGTTTCCTCCTCTCTCTCTCTCTCGAAGAAAAAAAATTTGATATTTGGATTAACGTGCACTGAATGAAAACTTTAAATCTAACCTTACGTTCTAAATTCTTCTATAAACAATTATATAGTTATGTTTTCTATTTTATTACAAAGTCTCACCCTGGAGCGGCATCACCAACAAAAAGAATCCCATTCCGATAAATGCCACGGCACCCATTTTTCTATAAATCAAGTAGCAGACTATCCCGGCCTGCGCAAAACCTATCCAGACATCGTTCACGTAAAATATTACAGTCTCGAAGGCAGCCACATCTTTCGTGATTAGGTTGATAACATGTCCGTAGCTCACGCTTTTCGAAGGGAAGTCCTTGAGGCACCTCCTGTAAATTAAGGAGACAAGGGCCGTTCTCACTTTTATCCCTAGGTGGGAGAGCGACAAGAGGTAATTCTGGAGGTAAGTGACATTCACCACGTTCATAACTATCAAGGCGAAAGTCAGCATATAAGCCTGAAGTTTAGTGAGTCCAGAGTCGCGTTCGAAGTAGGCAATGAGGTTGGAGAGGATCATCGGGATTAACACTCTGTA
This sequence comes from Cryptocephalus moraei, assembly GCA_946251905.1. Taxonomy (NCBI): domain Eukaryota; kingdom Metazoa; phylum Arthropoda; class Insecta; order Coleoptera; family Chrysomelidae; genus Cryptocephalus; species Cryptocephalus moraei. Next base: position 595,397 of record OX276456.1, read on the forward strand.
AAAAATTGGAAATAAATATAGTTTAAACATGTTCAGCAAAACTATTTAATGCGAATGGCATATAAATATAAATTTTATATTTTTATATATTGGTATTGAAGAAAATAGACACCTTTCTGAGTATGAGACAAAGGGTTACTAAAAGAAAGTTAATTTACTAATATGAGCTCAGCTGTCGAAAGTGGATACTTCCTTCCTCAAAGCAGACCCAGCAAAATAAGTACGAAATTTAATGCTGGTAAGAAATACATGTGCCGATGGTTAAGAATATAGTAATATTCACTAATTTAAGGAGGAATTAAAGCTGCGGAGCATAAGAAGTGAACTATTAACTATGATAAGAGGGGTTGGTCCTATAGGCCGAATTATAAGTTGCTCTAGAAATGTAATAAGTTCTAACCAACACGAGACCTCGAATGGTAAGACCTCATTCTCTACAGCGGTGTACCTAAGGGCGGCAAGATTACGATATTGGCCCTCTTGTCATTGTATCTGTCTAAGCACACATAGTGGGAGAGATCATGTACTGTTTAGCCGTTCTGCTAACACCCGCACCGAATTTTTGTTTCATTTGCTGTATGATTTTGCATCAGCATTTGGTCGTTTTAGGACTGGTATGGGAAAACCGTTAAATATATACTAAACACCGAATTATTACCGCTTCCGACTTAACTGATAGAATTTGCGCTTACTTTTACCGTATTTACTAACATATATTTTAGTGTCTGCTTTCTACCGCTCTCTCGCCTTTTTAAAAATACAGTTTTGTCCAAAAATTAAAGACTACACGTTTTCCTCGCTTTTCCGCTACCCATCTCGCCTTATAAAGTATCTTATATTTTTAAGATATTATCTTCAAATCTAGCGCCGGAGCAAACCGGCTCTTAAACCTTAAAATCGAGGAACCTAAATACCCCAGCGCCAAACTTTCAGGAACTTCCCACCTGGTCCCCGTCATACCGTTGACGACGAAAAAGGGCCTTACAATATCGTCAATATCTTTGTTCCATCTGTACGTGTCCTGTCTTCCAATATTGTCATATCCTAAGGCTTCTTCCGCTGTAGCAATCAGACTTTTTTTATTTAAGGCATAGATTCTTTTACTTTTCAATTTTTCTTTTAATAATTTCTCGTCTATACTTTTTTAAATACTAATTCTTTAAAATACACTTTAGTGCTGTAAACTATCAAAATTGAATCTAAAATCATATTTCTTGAGGATTTTTCTTGTTTCTGTTCTCCGGCTCTCATAGTCATTAACATGAAAGGTAAAATTTTATTTCAAACTAGATAATAGTCACTACCACAGGTTGCTCCTCTATGTACTTTTAGGTCTTGTATTTTACTTTTATGTTTCTTTTCATTAGTTTATCGCCTTTATTACATTTTAAATTTCTAGTATGCTGCACCCATGTATATTTATGTATCACTTTGTGTTGAAGGAATCCATCCATTATTTTTAATGTGTTTTGTTGACATAAAGAAATAAGTGTAGCTGCATTATTGTTGGTCATTTCTTCACCGTACCTTCCTATTACTTTATCATTCGTTTTCTTACCCGCTCTTGCAATTAATACTCGGAGAATTATTGTCTCTCTTACAGCCATTTTTTAGAAATCTTTTTTGATAATTGTTCAAAGTACGCTCCTTTGTTAATTACTATGCCATGCTCATTTACTCAATTTTTTCAAAAACTTACTGATATCCTTACGTGCATAAGAGAGAAGTACAAAGACAAGTACACGAAATGTTAGAATAAGAAACGAAATGAGGCACTCTGGGAATAACCGAGTAGCTAGCGCGGCGCGAAGCCCGGCATCGCAACCCCTAGAGCAAGCTACCTATAATACAAACAATTGTACAACGAATTGCCACCAAACAGTTAGCGCAGCTCCGAAATAAATCACTTTGTTCTTTTTTCCTCCATAACGTATCATGTATTCTTTTATATACAAGAAAACTACATATTTCAATGTTTCTTATTTTTCACAGCTGATAGTTAAGAAATTTCGTTTAACGTTTCGTTTTTTAAGTAGATAACCACCTACTTGAAAATTTTTCCATGTTAATCTCTCATAAGAAATATTTTGTGTAGAAACAGTTGCCATGGTTACCAAATTCTGACGTCACATTTTCCTCCCGTATTGTGAACGGTCCGCCGGAGCTCTTAGGTAGTTACAAAAAGAGATACGGAAGATGTAAATGCGCATTGACTGACAAGTGACGGTGGCCTTCGATTGTTTGGATCGCGCTATATCCCAGGCTATATACTGAAAAATTATAGTTCTCACGACATTTTGTTCTACAGGTATCTGAAAATTTTAAATGGTAGGGGGACCTATAGAAAGATGACTGTATGACCATATACAGCTAGAATGTCCCTGTTTTTGTTAATAAACAATGGGTTAATGTGTGAAAATCGATTTTTTCCCCTTGCATTTTAGAGAAAAGTGGTCAACAGGAAAGTTGTAGAGCATAAAAAGATGCCTAATTTGGTTTTTTTATAATATAAAATCGTTCAATAATCAATTGAGTTATTAGCAAAAAAACCTCAATTTTTCTATATTTTATAAATGCTAATAAAATAACTTTTGCAATAATAGTGATAAGTGAAATATAATACACGAATTATGAAGTCCTTAGGGGTCTTTATGAATTTGAAAAATTTTAGCCAGATCGGTTTATTGGTTTACGAGATATCCTATTTGTTTATCCCAGAGACTCAATGTTCAAACAATTAAGCTTGCCCAGGCTAGAATCCTAGAGATATTTAATAAGATGGGATAGTTTCCTTGAGTGCTGAACTATAAGTTAAGTTTGAAAAACAATTTATTTTTAATGAAATTGTTGTTAAAAAATCATTTTAATAAGGGACTAATTTTTTGCTTATAAACTCATAGAATAACTTTTTTATTTATTGTTGCACACGTTTTTAATAAATTGCATTGAAAAGGTGGTAGAAAACCCTTTCATTTTTTTAAAGGTTCTACGGCCATTAGAAGCAGAGATAGCAACATTAAAAAAAACATATCTTTATTATTTATAAATATTAAGAACATAAATTTACAACTATTTTAACTAAAGACCTAGATTTTATTACGAGGTTTATAAGTTTAATATCTATGTACTTTGAAATAAGTTATAGCCTTTTAAATTTAAGGTTTTCGCTTAATTCCAAGATCTCATGGTTGGAGGCGCTAAATTTTTTTTCGGTGTCGCGGCTTCTACGCAACGTAGAACCTTCATTTTTTTTATTCTGGGGTAACTAGACGAAATATTAACATCTAACCTATTTTCATCGTCGTGGAAAATTGGAAAATCCCGGAAAATTGTATAGATACAGTTATAAAACTTTTCTTACAGTTCAAATGCTACTTTTTAAAACAAACTTTTAATATTTTTGATAAAATTAATATATATTTGCAACTTAATTGTTAGTAGATATCCTAGGAGACTTCTGCCTCCACAGAACACAACTTTGTGGCCGGCGCGCGATCGCTAACCCACGGAACACAACATTTGACAGCACGGCAACCAACATGACACCAGACCCTCTCCGCAAGGGCCTCCACTCCAGATCCCCAGACCTTTGGAACCACTCCGGGGCCCCTAGCCCCACCCTCAGTCTTTTGACCTGCGGCCCCCATGTAGGGCTGCCCCCTCGGGTTCTTTTCGAGGCCCCACCCCGAGGTCCAAGGCCTCCACCGTGTGATCCCCACACCGGCGGACCCCAACCTTTGGCATTTTGACAGTGTCTTGACAGCGGCGCCACCTAGCGGACAGTGGCGTAGGGAGAGGATAATTAAAAGAAAACGATTGTTTATCACATTTATTAATCACAAATTGTGTAGAGATATGAAATATATATCAGTATGATCATCAGGAAGTGCCTCCATTTGGGAATAGCGAAAACTGAAAAAATAGAAAACCATCCCAAAATGCTTCGGATGAAAACCCACAGTTAAAAATACGTTAACCTTTAAGGATTAGTGAAAGATATTTAAAAAAAATTAAAGAGGTTACGATCACCCCCCGCGGCATTCGTTCTTTCGCCCATAACGTATACAGTGTTAAACAAACGAAAATTGGACTAAGCCCTTTTGATCATAAACGCCATTTACTACCAAATAGGTATGACACTTTGCCCTATGGTCATTACAAAATTACTAGTTGAATCTCTCTCTCTCTCTTCTCTCTCTCTCTCTCTCTCTCTCTCTCTCTCTCAACAATTTTTGTACAATTATACCACAGGAGTTCTCTTAAACATAAACTTTCGAATGATGAACTAATGTCACAAAATGCGTTTACAATGTCTTTGGCATTTAGCGAAGACTTGCTGCCATCCAATAGCTCTCTCATTATACTTAGAAAATTGTAATAGGACACAAAATTAATTTTGTTCAAACCTTCAACCTTTTTAACAACACACTCTCTGGTTATATAGCACAATTCGCGTACATTATTTTCAGTTAAAAATATAGTATTTAACCCCTTAGTTATTGTAATCATTTTGAGAGGGGGGATTCTACTTGTGCCCTCAACGTTCGTGGATGTATCCATGATGACAATGTTGCCGCAGCTGATTAACCGAAGATGTGAACTCTCTGAACTACTAAAGAATCCGTCCAAGATCCAACTAAACCTATTAACGAGTTCCTTCCACTCGAGACCCGCGAACGTTATATGGGACACTTGATTGATGAAAATATTAATGGTAGGATCACACTGTTCACTTATAAGGAGGCCGAGTTTAAAATAAATCCACTTTTAGCACACGGAAAAGTGGTGTTAAGAGCAGAAATGACGTGCCCTCATTTGCTGTTTGCTGGTGCTCGTCACTATACATTTGGAAAATTTCATCCCATTCGGTTTACATATTCCGCGGTGAAAATGGTGAGTCTGGCAATGGTGGTTGATACCTCATTTTTTTGTTTGGTTCAGATTTTTCATACATTTTCAACACATCTAATACACACTGATCGGGAGCATTAGTGAGACTAAAAGTGAAAGTTGTACCACTTCTTTATATAATGAAACTAAAAGTGAAAGTTGTTATACTCAAACCAGTAGCAATTGGAACACTGAATAAAATCTGAATTTACCGAGGACATTCGAAAAGAGCCCGTTATCTCTATACAAAACCATGGGACTTATTTCTTTGCTTATTCAGAAACGCACTGGTATATTTTAAAATGCAGGTGTTTGTGTTCGTACAGTCGCCCAAGTGAAATCGTATATGTGAATGTATGGATATTTACAGATAAAGAAATAAAGGGTCTATTGGGTCGCAATTTTTTTACGACAGCGGCACTTCGTTTGTATCTTCGTCTTCTTCTATGGAGCAGGTGTAGTCTTCTTCGGCACTTATACTCGAGAAAGCAGTGGTGTGTGTATATGTGTGCCATTTATTTATTCTATTTGAAAGTGAATTCATTGTTAGAGTTATTATTCGTAATGATACGCCCATGGACGACCGGGCGGCACCACTTAAAAAGCCATTAAGTGTTTTTGTTGGTGTTCCAATTGTGACTGGACATAGTATACACATCTTTATATAATGACCTCTGAGTCATCAAATTTGTTTTCCATAAGAATCAATGCTACTATTGTCGATTTGAGGCATCTATCCAACTGTTGTGGAAATTATCAAACCCCAACCATTTAACGTACACCTTCTTGCCTTTCTTCCGTAATACTTTTTCGACGAGATAAATGTCGGGATTTTTCGTTTTCTGCAATTCCTGTTCATAAAATGCTCCACTAATGGCTCGGCCGTGTAGATCTTTCAACAGATACGTTATGGGGTCGGAGATTTTTACTCGAGAAATTTTAAATAATTCGGTTTTCCAATTGGGAAACCTTTTTCAAAAACATGTTTCGACTTGATAATGCGTACTACGTCACCAACGTTATAGTTTCGTTAACCCGTCGCTATTTTCACGCGACTATACACCGTATCCAACAATTCCTTTTCATTGTCTGTCGTTATGTCACGAGTTTTAACATGAGTTTCACTGTTTTCGTTCGTTAGAGTTTTGCACAATAGTAGGTAAAATATCCAACCATTTATAGGTGCCATTCAAACTGAAGTATTTAAACAGCTTCTCTTTTATCGTTCGAATGGACCGTTCTGCGATTGCTGCTTTCGTGTGACTGAATGGACTATAATGATTAATTCCATACTTCTTCATAAGTCGTTAAAAATGTGAACTTTAAAACTCTTTTCCTCGATCCGTTTCCAACTTTTGGATGTCGTCCACCCTCCTTTAGAATGTTCGCAAAGGCGTGCGCCACAACTTCTCCCGATTTCGATTTTAGCGGTTTAGCACTAATGAATTTCGAAAAGCAGTCAACAACGAGAAGAAAATATTTGTATTTCTTATTGTGGTTTGCGTAGAGATCCATTTGTCCCACGTCAGCTTGCCATAAATCATCCAATCCTTTGATTACCGTTATTTGTCTCGGGAATTTCTTTCTCAACGGTTTGTTTGTAACTCGTCAGCTAGTTGAATTTTTTCCTTAGTGTGTTGCTTCATCACTGAGGTTTGCTTACTTTATCGAATAGCGTATTTATACGAGTCGATTGATCCTCTAACGACGATTTTAATGTTGTTATGGATGTTTCAACTTTTGAAATCTTTACGTTAAAGGTCTGGATAAAATCGGTTATGGCGGTCATATTAATTGCATTCTTTCGGTCCACATAGGTCTTTGTCAAACCATAGGGATATCTTTGGTTAACCAATTATGTAGTTGATCGAATATCGCCACCTGTTGCTCATGTTCAATGGATAACTGATCTTTTCCATATTTTCGTATTTCATCATCAACATATTCCTTAGTAGCGGCCACTTGGTTGTCCCTAGGTCTCTGTGCCTAGGGACAACATCTCTGACAGGGCTGACATCTCAGCATAATTTTTGGAAATATCATCATAATTTTCATCTCCCTTCATTATAGGATTGTTTGATTTCATGAAGCGTTAAAAATAGATTTTTTCTAATTGTGGTGTTGGTGGTGAACTTTTCTTTGTTTTTAGTAGTTCCGGTTGTTTTTCCTGTTTAGTTGCTGTTGAATTAATAAATTTAAAGGTTTCGTCACATGATTCAAAAGTTTATTTAATGAACTGTCTTCCTCCGATCGACCCGACTTCAATGCTTGATACTTTTTTCTCACAACCTTTGCCAAGTTTTGTATTCGCTTTTTACGAGCAGCTTCCACATTGCTTAATACTTTCATGGTAGTGGTGGTGTACTGAAGTCACACCACTAGTCTTGAACTTTTATATAGGCATCGAATCCGTTGCGATACCCACCATAGTTTAAATCACATCCTTTTACGAGTACCAAAATACCAAATTTCTCATTATTCCAACAGATAAAACATAATCGCTTAAACCCTTCATAGGACATGTCTGGCGAGACGTGTTCGTCGAAAACATGTTTTAAATTAACATCATCCTGTTTGAAGAGCACTATTACATTGCAATTGGCTCGAATAGACCAAGAGCTGGAGACGAGATTTCAACGTCATCAGTAATATGGAATTCGTAAACAGGAATAAACTCTATTACCATCAGTTATTAAAGTTCCGAGCAGGCGGACAGATTACTTGGGGCTAAGGGTAGTTATAAGGGGTGAAAGTTGATAATTTTTCGGGAAAATTTCGGCATCGATAATACGCTTAAAAATGTATGTAATGATAGGTCTTACCATACCTAAACGAAATTCCAAGCGGCGGACACATGAGTAGGTGCAAAGGGGGCGGCGGACAAGGGTAAAGGGGGTGAAAAGGCGGAGAGCTAGAGCTGAAATTTCAACGACACCGTCATCAGTAATATGGAATTCGTAAACAGGAATAAACTCTATTACCATCAGTTATTAAACTTCCGAGCAGGCGGACAGATTACTTGGGGCTAAGGGTAGTTATAAGGGGTGAAAGTTGATAATTTTTCGGGAAAATTTCGGCATCGATAATGCGCTTGAAAATTTATGTAATAATAGGTCTTACCATAACTAAACGAAATTCCAAGCGGCGGATACATGAGTAGGTGCAAAGGGGGCGGCGGACAAGGGTAAAGGGGGTGAAAAGGCGGAGAGCTAGAGCTGAAATGTCAACGACACCGTCATCAGTAATATGGAATTCGCAAACAGGAATAAACTCTATTGCCATCAGTTATTAAAGTTCCGAGCAGGCGGACAGATTACTTGGGGCTAAGGGTAGTTATAAGGGGTGAAAGTTGATAATTTTTCGGGAAAATTTCGGCATCGATAATGCGCTTGAAAATTTATGTAATAATAGGTCTTATCATAACTAAACGAAATTCCAAGCGGCGGACAAATGAGTAGGTGCAAAGGGGGCGGCGGACAAGGGTAAAGGGGGTGAAAAGGCGGAGAGCTAGAGCTGAAATTTCAACGACACCGTCATCAGTAATATGGAGTTCGTAAACAGGAATAAACTTTATTACCATCAGTTATTAAAGTTCCGAGCAGGCGGACAGATTACTTGGGGCTAAGGGTAGTTATAAGGGGTGAAAGTTGATAATTTTTCGGGAAAATTTCGGCATCGATAATGCGCTTGAAAATTTATGTAATAATAGGTCTTACCACAACTAAACGAAATTCCAAGCGGCGGATACATGAGTAGGTGCAAAGGGGGCGGCGGACAAGGGTAAAGGGGGTGAAAAGGCGGAGAGCTAGAGCTGAAATTTCAACGACACCGTCATCAGTAATATGGAATTCGTAAACAGGAATAACCTCTATTGCCATCAGTTATTAAAGTTCCGAGCAGGCGGACAGATTACTTGGGGCTAAGGGTAGTTATAAGGGGTGAAAGTTGATAATTTTTCGGGAAAATTTCGGCATCGATAATGCGCTTGAAAATGTATAAGAGAACTCCTGTGGTATAATTGTACAAAAATTGTCGAGAGAGAGAGAGAGAGAGAGAGAGAGAGAGAGAGAGAGAGAGAAGAGAGAGAGAGAGAGAGAGAGAGAGAGATTCAACTAGTAATTTTGTAATGACCATAGAGCAAAGTGTCATACCTATTTGGTAGTAAATGGCGTTTATGATCAAAAGGGCTTAGTCCAATTTTCGTTTGTTTAACACTGTATACGTTATGGGCGAAAGAACGAATGCCGCGGGGGGTGATCGTAACCTCTTTAAATTTTTTTAAATATCTTTCACTAATCCTTAAAGGTTAACGTATTTTTAATTCCGGGTTTTCATCCGAAGCATTTTGGGATGGTTTTCTATTTTTTCAGTTTTCGCTATTCCCAAATGGAGGCACTTCCTGATGATCATACTGATATATATTTCATATCTCTACACAATTTGTGATTAATAAATGTGATGAACAATCGTTTTCTTTTAATTATCCTCTCCCTACGCCACTGTCCGCTAGGTGGCGCCGCTGTCAAGACACTGTCAAAATGCCAAAGGTTGGAGGCCGCCGGTGTGGGGATCACACGGTGGAGGCCTTGGACCTCGGGGTGGGGCCTCGAAAAGAACCCGAGGGGGCAGCCCTACATGGGGGCCGCAGGTCAAAAGCCTGAGGCTGGGGCTAGGGGCCCCGGAGTGGTTCCAAAGGTCTGGGGATCTGGGGTGGAGGCCCTTGCGGAGAGGGTCTGGTGTCATGTTGGTTGCCGTGCTGTCAAATGTTGTGTTCCGTGGGTTAGCGATCGCGCGCCGGCCACAAAGTTGTGTTCTGTGGGGGCAGAAGTCTCCTAGAATATCTACTAACAATTAAGTTGCAAATATATATTAATTTTATCAAAAATATTAAAAGTTTGTTTTAAAAAGTAGCATTTAAACTGTAAGAAAAGTTTTATAACTGTATCTATACAATTTTCCGGGATTTTCCAATTTTCCACGACGATGAAAATAGGGTAGATGTTAATATTTCGTCTAGTTACCCCAGAATAAAAAAAATGAAGGTTCTACGTTGCGTAGAAGCCGAGACACCGAAAAAAAATTTAGCGCCTCCAACCATGAGATCTTGGAATTAAGCGAAAACCTTAAATTTAAAAGGCTATAACTTATTTCAAAGTACATAGATATTAAACTTATAAACCTCGTAATAAAATCTAGGTCTTTATTTAAAATTGGTGTAAATTTATGTTCTTAATATTTATAAATAATAAAGATATGTTTTTTTTTAATGTTGCTATCTCTGCTTCTATTGGCCGTAGAACCTTTAAAAAAATGAAAGGGTTTTCTACCACCTTTTCAATGCAATTTATTAAAAACGTGTGCAACAATAAATAAAAAAGTTATTCTATGAGTTTATAAGCAAAAAATTAGTCCCTTATTAAAATGATTTTTTAACAACAATTTCATTAAAAATAAATTGTTTTTCAAACTTAACTTATAGTTCAGCACTCAAGGAAACTATCTCATCTTATTAAATATCTCTAGGATTCTAGCCTGGGCAAGCTCAATTGTTTGAACATTGAGTCTCTGGGATAAACAAATAGGATATCTCGTAAACCAATAAACCGATCTGGCTAAAATTTTTCAAATTCATAAAGACCCCTAAGGACTTCATAATTCGTGTATTATATTTCACTTATCACTATTATTGCAAAAGTTATTTTATTAGCATTTATAAAATATAGAAAAATTGAGGTTTTTTGCTAATAACTCAATTGATTATTGAACGATTTTATATTATAAAAAACCAAATTAGGCATCTTTTTATTCTCTACAACTTTCCTGTAGACCACTTTTCTCTAAAATGCAAAGGGAAAAAATCGATTTTCACACATTAACCCATTGTTTATTAAAAAAACAGGGACATTCCAGCTGTATATGGTCATACAGTCATCTTTCTATAGGTCCCCCCTACCATTTAAAATTTTCAAAAGTAAGTTTTTGAAAAAATTGAGTTAATGAGCATGACATAGTAATTAACAAAGAAGCGTACTTTGAACAATTATCAAAAAACATTTCTAAAAAATGGCTTCAAGAGAGACAATAATTCTCCGAGTATTAATTGCAAGAGCGGGTAAGAAAACGAATGATAAAGTAGTAGGAAGGTACGGTGAAGAAATGACCAACAATAATGCAGCTACACTTATTTCTTTATGTCAACAAAACACATTAAAAATAATGGATGGATTCCTTCAATACAAAACGATACATAAATATACATGGGTGCAGCATACTAGAAATTTAAAATGTAATATAAGCTATGAACTAATGAAAAGAAACATAAAAGTAAAATACAAGACGTAAAAGTACATAGAGGAGCAACCTGTGGTAGTGACTATCATCTAGTTTGAAATAAAATTTTACCTTTCATGTTAATGACTATGAGAGCCGGAGAACAGAAACAAGAAAAATCCTCAAGAAATATGATTTTAGATTCAATTTTGATAGTTTTCAGCACTAAAGTGTATTTTAAAGAATTATTTAAAAAAGTATAGACGAGAAATTATTAAAAGAAAAATTCAAAAGTAAAGGAATCTAAATAAAAAAAGTCTGATTGCTACAGCGGAAGAAGCCTTAGGATATGATAATATTGGAAGATAGGACACGTACAGATGGAACAAAGATATTGACGATATTGTAAGGCCCTTTTTCGTCGTCAACGGTATGACGGGGACCAGGTGGGAAGTTCCTGAAAATTTGGCGCTGGGGTATTTAGGTTCCTCGATTTCAAGATTTAAGGGCCGGTTTGTTCCGGCACGCACGCACGCAGGCACCCATGCACGCACGCACGCACGCACGCACGCACCCACACACACACACACACACACACACACACGCACGCACGCACGCACGCACGCACGCACGCACGCACGCACGAACGCACGCACGCACGCACGCACGCACGCACGCACGAACCCACGCACGCACGCACGCACGCACGCACGCACGCACGCACGCACGAACGCACGCACGCACGCACGCACGCACGCACGCACGCACGAACGCACGCACGCACGCACGCACGCACGCACACAGACAGACGGGGGACCTTAAAACGTCCAGAAATGTCAATATCTCAAATTCAAAAATCATCACGATTACAATACTTTCTCTTATTATATTCGGCCTCGTCTCGTAAATAAGGTGTCCTTGTAGTACCTCCAGTCTCTGCGTTACCGACCACATATTTTAAAGTAAACAAACCGTCCCTTCCTCGCCCCACACTCCGCGGGCACGACCCGAAATCCACAGTCTTCATCTTTGTGCGTTACGATCACGTTGTGCTTAGCTCATGCACATCGCATAAACAATGCCAAAACGGTCGCGCAGTCGTTCTCCGCACGGGGATAGCGGAACGATTATTAAAATGTTAAAGACGTTGAAGCAAAGCAGCTCAAGGTTATTAACCCTCCGCTTAAGAAGATTTTCAACGCCGGGAGTTCTTTAAACTCCAAAAGTCCACTCAAGAAGTTTCGGGGAGCAATGCAGAGTGGACGTTATCAGCAGCCCAGAGCTCCCACCAAGCAGTACCACCGGAATCAACCACGTCGTCAAGAGAGGTTCACCACCGAGAAGGGGTATCGTCGGAAGTAGAGGTAGGGAAGTCAGCAGGAAGGTTAAAACATTTCCTGCCTCGTTGGAAACAATTGACAAACAACAAACAAATCCTATCTTGGTTAGAAGGAGTTAAATTTCCGTTTGTTAGAACACCCTTACAAACGCCGAGGTATAAAGATCCTAGGGGCTCATTGAAGGAAAAGGAATCTCTTTCTCAAGCTATAAGAAAGATGTTAAACTCGGGAGCTATTGCTGAAGTTAAAGCTTGTGCCGGTCAGTTTTTATCGACATACTTCTTGATTCCCAAGAAGGATGGCACTTCTCGTTTTATATTAAATCTTAAACCTCTGAATAAATACATACAAACAACTCACTTTAAATTAGAGGATCACAGAGTGGCGGCCAGGTTGATAGACCAGAATTGTTTTATGGCCAAGATGGACTTACGGGAAGCTTATTTTTTGGTCCCGGTTCACGAAAGCCATAAAAAATATTTAAGATTCTCTTTTAACGGCACCATTTATGAGTACAATTGTCTTTGTTTTGGCATAAATGTCGCTCCTATGATATTTACAAAACTTTTAAAACCAGTTGTCCACTCCCTCAGGAAAAGGGGTTTTCTTTCGGTAGTTTATTTAGATGATTTTTTATTAATAGGCAAAAGCTATGGTGAGTGCGAACAGAATATTTCCCAGATAGTATCGCTCTTAGAACATTTAGGTTTTCTCATTAATTACGAAAAGAGCCTACTCATTCCAAGCAACACATGCGTATACCTAGGGTTCGAGTTCAATTCTCGGAATCTTACGATCTCGGTTCCGGGAGATAAACGTAAGGAACTGATCGCATTGCTCCAGAACTTTAAAAACCTAAGACACTGCAAGATTAGAAGCTTTTCTAGGTTAATAGGCAAGTTGGTATCAATTTGCCCAGCCATTAAATATGGCTATCTATATTCTAAATTGTTTGAACGGGAAAAGTATTTAGCGCTTAAAAGGTCGCGAGGCAATTTTAACGTTAATTTTATACCAAGTAACTTATCTGATGATGTCAATTGGTGGATACAGAATTTGAGCTACAACTCAAATTCGTTGAAGAGACGGCATTTCGTTAAGGAGATCTTTTCAGACGCGTCTAATACGGGATGGGGAGTCTCCTGTGATAATAACACGTCTTGTGGGTTTTGGACGGAGAAGGAAAAAACCGAACACATAAATTATCTGGAGCTTTTCGCTGTGTTTTTTTGTTTGAGATGCTATGCAAAACAATTAACAAAGTGTTCCTTACTTTGCCGGGTAGATAATACTACAGCGATAGCATATATCAACCGGATGGGGAGTGTACAATATCCTAAGCTAAATTGCCTTGCACGACAAATTTGGCAATGGTGTGAAAAGAGAGATATCTTTATCCTTGCGTCATACATTAGGTCAACAGACAATGTGGTGGCGGATAGAGCCTCGCGGAATGTACACATAGACACAGAATGGGCTATCGCAGATTCACAGTTTCAGTCGTTGGTTAAGAATTTTGGTCAGCCACATATCGATTTGTTTGCAAGTCGAATAAATACGAAATGTAAAGTCTACGTTTCTTGGTTTCATGACCCATATGCCAGCGCAATAGACGCCTTTACATTAGATTGGTCTGGGCTATTCTTTTACGCATTCCCGCCTTTTTCGGTCATTTTGCGTACTCTCGAAAAGATCGTTAATGACCAAGCGACGGGTATATTAGTGGTTCCCATGTGGCCTAGCCAACCATGGTACCCGATTTTCTTATCTCTTTTACTGAGAGAACCGTTAATATTTACACCTAAACACGACCTTCTTTCTTTCGGTAGATTGGAGCACCCGCTCTCAGCACACCTTTCTTTGATGGGAGGGCTATTATCCGGAAAGCGCTGCAGCTAGGCCAAGTTCCCGAATCATCCTTAACAATTTGTATGGCTTCTATATCCGAGAACACTTTGAAGCAATATGTATCGGGTCTGAAGCTATGGTGGGAGTTTTGTAACTCACAGGGTGTCGACCCATTTTCAGTTTCGCCAGTAAATGTGTTAGAGTTCCTCACCATTCAGTTTAACAAGGGAGCCTCATACAGCTCACTTAACACTTACAGGTGTTCTCTAGCTCAAATAGCGCCCGATCTGTCCCAAGATTTTAGACTTCAGAGGTTTTTTAAGGGGGTTCACATGTTAAGACCAAGCATGCCGAAATATCAAAATACTTGGGACCCATCAGTAGTTCTGTCGTATCTTAAAAATCTTAAGAACGAGGGAATTACCTTAAAGGTTCTTTCACAAAAATTAGTTGCTTTGTTAGCCTTAGCGACGGGTCAACGGTTACAAACAATAGCGTCCATAGAGGTAGCCAACATACATAGAACGGAAATTGGAATTGAAATTATGATTCCCAAAAGACTTAAGACATCATCAAGGACCAGTTTCCAACCGTTCTTACGATTGTCGTTTTTTGTTTCTGACCCGAAAATCTGCGTAGCGTCGACCCTGCTAGTTTATTTGGAAAACACTGGGCCTCTTAGGGGTTCAATCAAAGGTTTAATCCTTTCCATTACTAAACCTCATAAAGAGATTTCCACACAAACACTCAGTCGGTGGGTTAAGAATATTCTACGCAAGAGCGGTGTCGACACTGACAAATTTTCTGCTCATAGCACGCGCCACGCGGCGACCTCAGCAGCGAGCAGAAAAGGGGTCAATTTTGATACCATTAGATTGTCAGCGAGATGGTCTAGTAATTCTAAGATGTTTGCTCAAGTGTACAACAGGCCCCTTGTGCAGAGTTTGTCCTTTGCGGAGGCAGTTCTGACTGTCTAACGTTATTATACATAAGGGATTATGTTATCTTGTCTATTAATGATTAAGTTTTGTGTTTTGGGGTCATTAGCAGCTAGATCGAAACTTCGAAAACATGTAATGTTACGGTTTTCATATATTTCTTTTATGGTTGTTTGAGGTTTCATTTGAAACCTTATAAGAAGTTAGCTCTGTTATGTTTGCCTTTTTGTCTTCTAATAAAAATTACCTGGGAACTGGGATTTTTTCTTTTTGCAACTCTCTCTAAATATCTACAAGGACACCTTATTTACGAGACGAGGCCGAATATAATCATAGGATCAAACGAACTTACCTGTGATGTTCGATCTTGATTATATGAAGGCCTCGTCGAAGTAAATAAGGTCCCACCCCTTTATACACCCACTCCCGAAACCAGTTGCAAAAATGTTGCCCAAAAATGAAGACTGAGGATATCGGGACGTGCCCGCGGAGTGTGGGGCGAGGAAGGGACGGTTTGTTTACTTTAAAATATGTGGTCGGTAACGCAGAGACTGGAGGTACTACAAGGACACCTTATTTACTTCGACGAGGCCTTCATATAATCAAGATCGAACATCACAGGTAAGTTCGTTTGATCCTATGATTATATGGGTATCCCATTATGAGAAAGTAAAAAAATGGTGTTTTTCTTCTATCTTATTTCTTCTGTTCTTCTATTCTATTTTTCTAGGGCACCATGATCTTAGAATCGCGAATGTTTTTTTATTTGCGTATATGGTTATTGCAGCAATATAAACAAATTGAAATTTACAATAAACTATTTGATGAATCGATCTGGGACTTTTAACACATATTAAGTACTATAATCCCGACTTTTTACGAAATAACAAATTCGCTGGTTCAATTTCACATTAACAATTGTTAAACAAAGAATTTGTCAATTTTGACATTCTATACCATTTTTCTAAGGAACAAATAAAGATATCGAGGTCGGTTTCATAACATTTTAAAGGCCTTTTAATTCGCTAAAGGATGGTGAGCCCATTTTACCCAAAAAATACTTTGTTTTTACTTGAGAACAAAAATAATCAAAAAGTGCATTTTTTGACTTTTAGTTGTTAATAACAATGCCTAATGTTGCTAATCTCGTGGGGTCTTTCTATACGTTTTTGAACGAAGTGTGAAGTGATCTCTGTAGAGTGAACAGTAAATGATCTCTCTCGTAGCTCGTGGCGGCTGCGGAGATGAATCTGATCTCCCGGTTGTAAGGCTTGAGACGGTCTCGTGGTTTGGAGATTAGGGCTTGACGTGATATCCGGGGTGGACTTGAGGGTGTATGGTGCAGGTCCGGGTTGAAGTTCTCGTAGAATGGAGAGAGGGCGTAACGTGCTCTCCGGGGTAGATCTGAGGACGTAACGTGCAGATCTTGGTTGAAGTTCTGGCGACTAGAGGTTCTTACAGCTTGAAGTTCTTGTAGCTTGAAGATCTCGTAGCTAGGAGATAGGGCGTAACGTGATCTCCGGTGAAACTCTCAAGGCGTAACGTGAGAGCATGTAGGTTAGGGTGAAGTTAGGTCTATTGAAGAGCAGTCTCAGAGTTCAGTTTAAAATTAGGGTGACTTGAATCAAGACCGCAACACACTGTCGTTTTGAGCATACAAAGTATACTAATTTATTGTCAATTTTCGGGCTTTTTTATACACATTCAATTACATTAGGTAAATTGTACATTCTTTGTTTCCTTACAATGACCTAGGTTTTCAAAAACTGACCTTAACCGGAGCGCGTCCATTATCACGTTACCAAAATGTTTTGTTATGCTTGCGCGACTAATTGATGGGATACGTATGCAGAAACTTTAGTCGAATTACAGGACGCGTGCGAGTTCTGACCCGCTACGCTTTCACACAGCGGGGTTTCATAGGAGTTCGGACTCAGCCTACCTGCTCGAAGTGAGTCTCAATTCGAATTCGAATTACAAGTAGAATGAAATATTTTTCAAGAGGTCACGGGAAAAGAGGCAAGGAAATTGATTTTGGGGAATCATAGGGGGATGTTTTATAGGGCGAAAATATATCTTTCCTAGGAAACTTACGAAAAACCGACGATGGTACCCTTACCCTTCCTAAAATTTATCAGTATGAATCGCACCTCTGTGGGTCCGAATTCGCCCCTATAGCGGGTCCGAATCCTTGGCTACCTGAGCTCGATGGATCCGCACTCGCATTCTCCAGAATTACAAGGGTTCTTTCACATATTGCCGCCAAAGGTTTTCTCGATATATTAATATTTATATTTACTGTTACATACAGGGGTAGACAACAATATAAACCATAGTTGTTTTTTGTGTCATTAATTTTACCTTAATAATTGTTTTAGACGTCTACAAATTTGGATTAGTACTAAAAATGTGGTAGTGCATGCATGAAATTTAGTAGATTTAGTTTCTAAATGTAATATTTAGTAACGAAGTTCGTTTTCTGCCGGCAGCCCTCTGTATTCTGATTCTATTCATATATAGGAAAGTGTAATAGTCCTCCCAACTCGCGGGAGAATCTTCCTAAACAAAACGCAGTTGTTCTCATTTCCGTTTGTGGGCGCAACTTTCAATAATATAGTATCTACCAGTCTTCCCATAGCAGAGAGGTTTATGGCCGCGTGATCGGCCAATGCTATCCGAATTCATTATCCGAATTTAGTCAGAAATCCAAGTCATCCGAGTGATCCGAATTAAGTCCGACAAGTGAGAATCCGCATCCGTACCGAATAATACCGAAAATGAATTGTGATAGTGAGAGGAGGCCGACCGTCCAGCCGTAAAATTGTAAGTACTCAATTTTTTGCCTACCTTTGTCTTTTGAATCTTGTATTAGGCCGCTCATTTTATCCCTTAGCGTGTCGTTTTCAGCAGGTCGTAGTAAAACTCTCTAGGGTGATACACTCGGAGTGTTTTTATTACTGAGACCAATTTTGTATAGATTTCCATATCCACTCAGGGTGTCCATACAAAATCTAAACCGTGCCCGTATCAGGCCGTGGTTATCACGGTATCACGTATGGTTATCATAACCACTCCGGGTTATTTTATTACTAAGGCCGATTTCCTACCACTCTTCCCTTCGGGGGTGTTTTGTACAAAATAGGTACCTATCCCCGTAGTAATACTCCTTCCGACTACGCCCTTGTCGCAACGAACCATGTGATCGGTGCTCCCTTGGAGACCAACTTCTACGTGCCGACCGCGACAAGACTACGTACCCTAAATTAAACCTGCGACTCCGACTTCTAGGTTCTCCCGTTTTCTCCCGAAACTATCGTTTTCGATAGACCATCTCTTCGTGTAAATTATCCGTTTGTCATTCCGTTCTTTAATAGGGAGTTATTGGAAGTGTAATAAAGTGTAGCAGCAAGCACTATTTTGACATATACGCATGCGCAGTGGCCCACTAAATACTGCTACCAGTAATTGTGATAGTGTTAGACTTTATTACTGAACAAATAAGGAGTGCACTATTTACTAAAATTTTCCCGTATTTTGACACTTTTGACATTTGTCAGCTGATCTGTCGGTTTTATAACTAACCGTTTTGCATTCTCTATGGTTTGTTTACGTCTTTGCTTTTTGGTTTTCAATTTCCGCATTTTTTAACGAGTATAGAGTAGTTGTGAATTTGTGTTTTAAAAAAACAATGAGTGACAAAAAAGTTAGACTGAGGTTTACGTACGACGACGACCTGGTTTTTTTCATTTTTGTCTGTCTTCACCTCAAACTCAAACAAATAACAACAACCGGGTTATCCGCCAACTAAAAATTCGACGTTTAAAAGTAAGGTTAGAAATAAGGAGAGTGAATAGCACAAAACCAAAAAGCATTTCCAATAACTCGTTTTTTTTCGGCCGCGTAAACAACACCGCACTATTAATATACGGTTGTTGTTATTACTGCTGTCAGTATTTTGAAACTTCCAATACGTCCCTATTAAAACCGTATATTTTCCGTTGTAGTAAACAATAAACCGTTTTTGTTCTATCACCTGCATTCGGACGTTCTGCTCTGGAGCGCAATGCAGTGTTGCCGGTTCCCACCGGTAGTCCGTAAAATTGGATCGTACTAGGTTGCCAAGAGCTTCCAAAAGTCTAGGAATCGGAAAACCTTTGCACAACGCTGTCAAACCGCCCTCTACCTCTGTAAATAAGGTAGAGCATGGTTTAGTCCATTCATTCACGGATTTGGCTCAATTTATAAAGAAAGTTAAAGTACCGCTTCGAATGACCTGAAATTTGAAATATATATAGGAAAAATGTCAAAGAATAGAGTTATACAGTGCCGATGTATGATTTTACCCTGGGGGTGAGTGCTACCCCTTCTCGGGGGTTTAATTAATTAACCTCAAAATAAGTCCTGCATTCGATAGTGTGTTCAATTTCAAGCAAAACACGTTATATAAACTTTTCTCGGAAGTTAATATTTTCCGAAATATTCACGATTGGATTTGTTGATTTTTGTTGATTTTATACCTAAAAAAATACATGTTTTTCAGTGGTTTTCCAAAAATAACTAGAAAACAGTAAGTTTTAACGAAAAAGTCAGGACAATGAAAAAAAAACGGTAAAAGAACGAATCGAATGGCTTTTCTTAAATTTTTATCGCAACAACATAAGCCGTGTTACAGCCTGATGAAAGTGAGGATTTATTTGAATTAACCTAGAATCGAACCTTTTATCATCAAATAAAGTAAAAAATCGTGGTTTTTCAAAACAAAATAATTAGAATGTTTTTTAAAGGTTTTAATGAGACTTTTAAAATGAAGTAAGGTGAAAGTGATTTGGGAACAAAAATATTCGCGCTACTGATTGTGGATGGATAAACTGCAAACGTCCTTTGCAACCTGTATAAAAGCTAAAGAAGCCTGCATCAGAAGAACTGCTTGTAATGATATTTTGCAATTGCAAAAAAGATGTGGTACAACATGCAGCTGTCGAAAATTGGACTTTTCTCTAATACAGCTTGTGAAACTTGATCTGGTGATAATTGCCAAAATTGTGCTCCAATTACAGATCAAGAAGAGAAAATGGAAAACAGTTCCTCTGATGAAATTTAAACGTTTATTATGTAAAATATAATTATTATGTAAAATATTATATAACCTTTTATTATGTAAATTATATTACTCTTATTTTTTACCCTTATAGCCACTGTATAGTTTCTATTTTATAATTTGAAAGATATGAAAGGCTTTTTAATTTTTTTCTAGTATTCTAAAAATTTTTCTATAATATTTTGTAAGAAAGGGTGATTTTTAGGGGTTGAATTGCACTCACAACTTGACCTATTTAAAATTATAGTAAACAATTTTTATACATTACCCTATAAAGAGTGGTTTTTAAGAGTTGAATAAATATATTATATCACAAAGTAGATTTATACATGATAAAATAAATGTAACGTATAATAAATAGAGCATTTCAAATGTTGACATATCAAAAACAATATTTTAATAAATTTCATTGTATAGGTTTCTAAAAGTTGAAACTATTAAATAGTTAGGGAATTAAACTCTGAATATTGTGACACGCCTGAGAACCTAGGGTCCAAAGGGAGTGCTCGGGTTGGGGGTGTAGTCATGTAGAGACTGAAAAAGAACACATGGCAACACGGACAATATTTATTCGAACATTAAATGTTATAGGAAGAGAACATTGACAAACGGAAAAAAATGATAACTAGAGGGTGAAAGAGAATATAAAAGTGGTAGAGGTGGTTGCTTACTGTGTAAGTAAACATGTCGAGCAGGACGCATTCTCGGACGGGCAGCGTGACGGGGTGCTGGAAGACTGATTCCTCGATCGATCTGATCGATCCGTATAAATACGCGCGGGATGTTTATAGACGTTATGTCGTCCCTGTCCGAGACACACGTATTGCTTTTGTGTTTTAGGTCACCTCCGTGCTGATTTAGCTTGGGCGGTGACCTAGTTGCGCTAATTGGAGCCGTATCGCGACAATATTAAATAGATTTTAATTCACTATAAAATGCATCATTAAATAATTTAAATTTGCAAAAAATATTTTATTTTGCAAATTTTCACATAAAGGGGAGTTTTGGATTGAAAAATTTTTAAATCCTTATTTAACATCTTCGTCTTCTCTTCTTCTTCTCCTCTTCATCTCTTCTCGCCATCTCTTCATTGGCCTACCCAATTTTCGTTTGTTTTCCCAGGGCCTTCATTTCAATACTCTAGATGTTCATCTACTGCTATCCATCCTGGCCACGTGTCATTCCCACTGCCACTTCAATCTGGCTATTCTATCGGTTATATATGTTATTCTGGTTCTTCCTCTGATCTCTTCGTTCCTTATATGATCTCTCAAACTGACACCCAGCATTTGTCTCTCCATAGCTCGATGCGTGCATTGTAGGCGATGTAAACTGTTTTTGTGAGGCTTATTGTTCCCAACCCGTAAGTATTTACTGGAAGTATGGAGCCATCATATACTTTCCTTTTTAGGTTCATGGGGACATCTCTGTTCTTAAGTATAAATCCTAGTTTTTTGAATGCAGCCCAGCTCTGACCTATTCTTCGCGGTATTTCTACTTTTTTCTTTTTTCTATCAATTCTGAGTTTGTGCCCTAGGTATATATATTTGTCTACATTTTCGATCTCTTTCCCGCCGATTAAAAGTTGAATGTTTTGCGTGCTGAGGATTTTTGTTTTTGTGATGTTCATCTCGAGTTAAATTTTTTGAGAAGCATGGTGTAATTGTTCGATCATAGTCTTCAGTTCTAATGGGTCCTCACTTATTAGAATCACGTCGTCTGCAAAACGTAGGTGATGGAGATATTCGTCATCAATTCGAATACCTTTTTCTTCCCAGTTTATGCTTTTGAATACGACATCTAATGCCAGCGTAAATAATTTGGGTGAAATGGTGTCACCTTGTCTTACTCCTTTTTTTACTTCTATTTTTTTCCGTTTTCAGGTCTCCATCGAGTTTAACTACTATTAGTGATGTTTCATATATAGCCTTGACGAGTCCTGTATATCTTGAGTCTATCCTGGCGTTATCTAAGAAATGCATAATTGCCCAATGTTCTACTCAGTCAAAAGCTTTCTTGTAGTCGACAAATGCTAAGTGAATGTTGATGTTGTATTCGTTTGCTTTTTCAATTAGTAAACGAAGAGTTTATATGTTCGGTAGTGCCGTAGCCTTTGCGGAAGCCCGCCTGCTCCACTGGCTGGTAGGAGTCGAATTTATTAGTTAGACGGTGTGTTATAATCTTAGTGAGGAGCTTGTATAGGTGCAAGAGTAGACTAATTGGTCTGTAGTTATCAAGATCAGCTTGGTCGCCTTTTTTAAGAAGAAAGATTACCTCGCTTCTTTGCCAATTTTTGGGTATCCTTTGCTCTTCGATGCACTTATTGAGTAAAGTTCTTAATGCTTCCCAAAACTCACTCCCTGCTATTTTTAGAATTTCAGTGGTTATACCGTCTTCCCTTGGACATTTTTTGCTTTTCATTTGCTTTAAGGCCATTTCTAGTTCGTTTTGAGTTATCTCTGAAATTTCCTCGGAGCCTATGTTTAGAATTTGTCTTTTCTCTTTGATTGGGTTTGGAAGGGTGGTCGAGTAGAGATCGGTGTAAAATTGTTCTACTACTTTCGCTATATCCTCTTTCTCTGTAGTAAGCTTTCCCGATTTATCTCGCAATTTTATTATTTTCCTTGGGACAATTTGGATTTCAGTACCTTCATACCTCTATTTTCTTCTATGGTGTTGTTGATTAACTTTGTACTGTATTTTCTTACATCTTTTCTAGTCTCTTTAATTTTTTTGCTAGCTCTTTATATTCCTGCGAGTTTCTTTCTGTAGTTTTCCTTTCCTCGATAAGTTTTAATGTATTGGGACTGAGGTTGTTTGTTTTTATAATAATACCTTTTTAGTAGCAGTATGTATACTAGATACGATCTTTTCATTTAGTTGGTCTGTATCCATGGTCTTCAGGGAATCTGATGGCTCCACTTTATTTTTAAGTTTTTCCTGAATTTGTTGTTGGTTTTGCTCGAGAATGTCTAAAGAAGGTATTTTGTGTTTTGGCCCATTCACCATGTTTCTTTTTTTAAGTTTATTTGGAAGGTGGCTCTTAGTAATCTATGGTCACTGCCCGTGTCAAACCTATTAAGTACGGATACGTTTTTGCAAGATGTTTTCTTGTTTGTAAGGATAAAATCGATCTCGTTTTTTGTGTAACCGTCAGGACTTTTCCATGTCCATCTTCTTTGGGGTTGTTTTATGAAGAATGAGTTCATGCAGTAGAGTTGTTAGCTTTGTAAATATTCTATGAATTCCTCACCTCTTTCATTACGACGCCCTAATCCAAAATTTCCAATATTTGGTGAATCTCCTTTTCGTTGTCCGAGTTTAGCATTAAAATCGCAGGTTATTATAACAAATTTTATTATTTTATTTACTTAACATACTTAAACATTATTAAGATTCTTAACTTAAAGATTCTAACTTAAATATGCAGTTTTTAATTTTTGGTAAAACAGGGTAGTTTTCACACCTTAAAAGCAAATAGCACACATTTTAATCATATAGCTTTTGAAGGGGATGATAATGCAAGGTCACTTGCAAAATGTCATTAAAAGCGGTGCATTATGTTAAAATTCGGAGGTTTTAAAATATTTTACCGTGAAAGAATGGACTAGTTGTCGCTTCTCCGCAATACCGCAAAATGTTTTTTTTATACATAGTTGCCAGTTCTACGAAATACCGTAAACCTTTATTTTGTACATAGTTGCCGTCCTCTAATCATCAAAGATATGATCAAACAGTAATATAGCCAATTCGAACTTTCCCTAATTGTGTGATTTATTATCAGTCTCAGCCGCGGATATAGGGAGTTAACCCTTTAAAAATCTGGCGCCAGAGCGAACAGTTCCGTAAACCTACTCCAAACTCCATAAACTCTGAACTATGCGCCAATTCTACAAGTAGGTAACTAAACCTTTCCGACAGAGTCGTCGTACCGCCGACGACTCACCACCGTGTAAAACTTAAGGAACAATATCAAGGTAATTTCCAGTATGCAATTACTTTTTTGGGATTAAAAATATTTTAAGAAAGTTTCAAAAATAGTTGACTTCTATTATTTTCTATAAATTCCTGTAAGAATTATAGGTAATTTTGGAATAATTTACGTTTATTACATCACATATCTTTGTGAATAAATTATGCTTTACGCAATATAAGTTAAACTAATACTATGTAATTACCTCATAATAAAAAGTGTTAATATTAATTGGTATAATTTGAAACTTACACGACAAGAGTTCTCATGAAAAGCTGAACGGCACCCAAGTAGACATACTGATGCCCATAAGACGACCATATTACCCTGTATATTGAAGGTTTTCCGTGTGTCTTTATATCCCGATTCCAATAATGTTCTAGTTTATCCCCTAAATTCTGTGCCATTTGACTGCTCGATACTCCATAAAGGTCGTCCATTCCCAGTTTCTTGGTATTAAAGATTTTCCAGAACAGTTTCAGCGTAAACCTAAAAAATACAACATGAAAGAGATGTTCGCTATATGCTCAAGAATATTTTGCTTTATAATTTTGTGATTATTTGGGTTTAAAAAGGATCTCTCCAAATTTAAATTCCAATTCCAAAGGAAAACACCTGAATCCCAACAACTTTGAAACCACAAAATCATATTTTTAAATATCGATACTGTATTAAGTATTTACGTACTCATGTCATTTAATGGTAATTCAGTCCAAATAGACTCTACCCTTTAATCTGCCTTTTAAGTTTTGACCCTCTAAACTAAGGATTCCATATTTTACATTAGATTCAGGTTATGATTTTTAAATCTTAAAGTTGCCTAAAACCCAGAGGTGTTATAAAAATGAAATATTGCAAAAAAGGGCTTCATCAAGCTCAAAGTTATAGTGGATTCAAAAGGTAACAGTTAATCTGCACTTCTTAAAAGCGATATATGCTTTGATTGAGCAATAACTATATTAATTGAGAACTTAATTGGGAATCAATTCAAATTAATTGATATTGGTAGTACCCTCTCATGCCAAAAATTGTGAGTACTCACAGAAACATAATCCTAGAAAAAAAGTGCGCATTTTTACGCGGCTGCTCCTCTTTTTCGTCTTCCTCTAAGAAATCCATCCTCTACCAAACAACACAATCACTAAAACACACAGCCGTGAAAACTTTCGTATTTCTGAGATTATTAAGTGGATATCTTGAGCGAGAACTTTCTTCTTATCAGCGTAATTTATTACGTCAAATATTTGCTCAGAAAAATCTCCACGAGACAAATAAATGACAAAGTACATAAGCACGACCGCCTACCGAAGAATAACAACGTTAGATACCGCATAATCGGTTTTGTTTCGCTCATTATGAATTGTAAGTATTGCAACCTCGAAACGCATTACGAACAAGACCGCAAACTTTATTGCTGTTGTAAACGTTCAAACTACGTAGGATTAAGCAATCTAATTTCGGCGGCGTACAGGGAATCGTGATTATGCCACACACCGTGCTATATGTCTCTCGGATTGACGGAACACCATTGAATAACAACACGAGACAAATGTCGCAGTAGAGAGAATTAGAGTCAGATAGTGCGATTTTTTTAAAATTGCAGTGTACCCTCCCCTTCCTATTGGGACCGCCCAAGAATACCGATTTTAATCAGGAAAAGTATTTAAGTTTTAAAATAAATTAGAAACAAGAGATGACTCTTTCACAATTAATTGAAATAAACGAATTCGCAAAGCTTTGTTGGGAAGTTAAACGTGAAATATGTGAAGCTGTGCATTAAAAAGTAGAAAAATGAGGGTTATTTAAAATTATATATATTATATATACATATATATATATATATATATATATATATATATATATATACTAAATAGTAACGGGGATGCAGCCTTATCTTGGTACTTTTTTAAAAGAACACTCTTATTCCTTTAATACAGGAGCTTTCGACAATGTTTATTGTCTTTATCAACTGCAAAGAAAACGAGATTGCTGTTAAAACTATATAACACATCAGATCCAGAAAAAAAATCAATATTGGAGTGTAAGAGGCAGGTTATTTGTTCAGAGACGTTACAAAGATTTTTGAAATATCTTTGTAACGTCTCTGAACAAATAACCTGCCTCTTCCACTCCAATATTGAATTTTTTTCTGGATCTGATGTGTTATATAGTTTTAACAGCAATCTCGTTTTCTTTGCAGTTGATAAAGACAATAAACATTGTCGAAAGCTCCTGTATTAAAGGAATAAGAGTGTTCTTTTAAAAAAGTCCCAAGATAAGGCTGCATCCCCGTTACTATTTAGTTTATTAACTAATTCAGCCGTGACTACAAAGTTCTATATATATATATATATATATATATATATATATATATATATATATATATATATATAGAAAGTGGAGATTAGTCGTTGCTGACTAGTTGGATAACAAAGAATTGCTCGTGGGGATGCAGCAAAGGTGGGTGTATTTCTACTTCTTGGCTAAGTGAAACACTCTTGTTACTTCGAGAGCTTTCGGAATAGTTTTATCCTTCATCAGTCGACTAAAAGTACATCAAGGTAAGTGTGTTATAATTCTAAATTTAAGTCACTTACTGTAAATGAGATAATTAATAAAACTATTAACCTTACATAGCATTAGGAAAATTTCAAACCAGTTTTACTAGTAACTACATTAATTTTAAGGGATCTACGAAAACCACGTGTTGCTTCACCGGAAGATGGATTGGAAAAGGCACAGGCTAAATGAATAAATTAGGTAATGTAGCATAGAACAAAAGGATGTGAACTACAATCAGTCAATGACAGGGCAAAGTATTGCCAACTATTCGGTTTGTTGTTTCTATTTGAAAATTTACCGGGAGAAGTATTCTTAAGAGATTAACGTAAGTAGGACCTTCATTCTCCTGTACTATGAACACTTGTGTTTTCTCCAAGATCTTCCAAAGGATTACTCAAGGTGTTCCTTCTGGAATTGTTACACATGTTCTTTTCTATGTTTAACAGATAAGAATATATAACACTAAGATTGTCAATGTCTGATTTCTTATTCATACATTTGTCTGTATTATTGATATGTACCATTTCCAAAAAGATTCTTTTACAGAGGATCCTTTCTGTGTCTAAGACTTTTACGTTGGGAAAATCAATATCGTGACCTGTTGTTATTGCGTGGTTGGACAAGGCACAGCTTTGTTTATTCATTCTAATGTTACTTTTATGATTCGTAATTCTATATTTTAAGTTTCTCAATATTTACATTTTTACATTTTACATATTTACCATTGTCAATATTGTACAATATATTGTCACTTGGCACGATATACTTCACATTAATGAAAAAAGACCTTTCTGTTATGTGGTTTTGGCTGGTTTTATAGTTTTCTCGCACACTTAAGATTGACAAAGCCGACAATAAATTGGCGAAAGCTATCAAAGAGGAAAGAGATTCGTCTTCTTAATGCCCCCAATTAAGGCTGCTTCCCGCTGAATTTAACTTTTATATAATATATATAATATAATTTTTATAATATAATTCCTTTTAGGCTTGTGACCCTTTGTTCCATCTCATTTTCTGCTCTCCTTGGCTCAGCTTGCGTGGCCGCATCCATAGTCTGCACCCTGCGGTTTTTACGGCTTAATTGGGGGCTCTTGATCTGAGAGTGAGAGGCCCTTCCATGTGGCATTCTGAGGTACCATCTATGCCCTCCTCCATGACCTCATAACTCCCTCATGATTAATTTGCTCCTTCTTTTTCCAAACCCACACTAAAGGCACTGACGGAGGCGCTCTGTTGGCGCCTCCATCTCAATCTTCCACTTCATTCTCTCCATTTTATTTGACAACCTGTTGACCGTATTACAGCTCTTTCTGGCTAGAACTTTAAGTTCCACCCGTATGTTTGGGTCCGTGGCACATAGTACGAGTTTTTTATTAATTGTTGGGAGGTTAGCCTAAACCAGCTAATATACTGAGTCCCACTCCTCCTTTCTTATCGGCGACGACCTATTTCTTTTCCTTTTCGACTGGCCTGTCTTCACTTGTGTTGAGTCTTGTTACGTTACGATTTTTTCTGTCAATTTTGTTAGATTTTAAAAACGGTTCGACTTTTTCCTTAGCAACCGAACCTCGAAGCGAAGCCCGAGGTTATTTACTTAGGATGGTAGACTATTTTTTTGCCAGGACGACTCGCCTTTGCGTTGCCACTTACAATTTTATAGAGGTTTGTTCGCAATATTTACTTTGGGATAATTAACTTTCTTGGAATTCGAATATCGTTAGTATCACGTGCTACGATCATGAACAGAGCATGTGAAGAGAGAGAGAAATTGTTGACGCCCCGTTGATATTTTACGGGCCGGTGGTAGATTGTAAATTTGGAGAAAGGGAATTTGATTTTTATTTTCGGGAATAAGTGGGAGAGTTAGAGTCAGAGAGGGAAAGTGAGGGGGACTTGGCTTAGGGCCTCGGGGGAGGCAACACCTCCCCCGATGTGCTATTTTGAGTTTAGCTAATGTTGGTTTAAAGTTGGTTGGTCTTAGAGAATTGGTTGGTGCATTGGTCTGGTCAGCGAAATCAGCATTTAATAGTTCCGTTGACAAACTTTTACTTGACGAACCCTACTGATTTAAGGGGTAATTTGTTAAAGCAGAATCAGTGCTTAATCAGTGCGTTAATTTCGAGTGTCTTTCGGAGTGAGTAACTGCTAAAAATCGCCAGCGAAATACGTTGCCGTTTGCAACGTGAGATGCCTACGTGCGGCGCTAGCAAACAGGGCAATTTGCCTTGTGTCCAGCCAGCCTCGACGAGCGCCTACTTACAATGCGATCCACCTCGATTCACCCGGGCGAATTCCGCCAGCCAGTGACGATCACCGAGACCTCCTGTGACGTGGAGATTCCATGGACCTCTCCGCTTCCAATCCTGTGTGTGGTGATTAGCGCAAAGTGACAGGTATTTTTAAAGGCCTTTAAGTTGAAACGTTTAATCGATCAATTTCCCCATCAATTAGAAACAAACTTTAATAATAATGTGTTTCTGCTATTACTATGCGACCTCTTAAGTATTTTAGTATTTTGGATATATATTGTAACGTTTATTTTATAATTTATTTACATTAATTGAACACTAATTTATTTAACACACTAAACTACTTGTTCACTAGACTAGACACTACATAATTTATTTGTACTGCTCCGCTTTCGGATCGTATGTCGCGTTCACTTCTGCTTCTCTACTTCTAACTAACTCCCTCGATCACAAGCCCCCTTATATATACACTCCCAACCCCGATAAAGAACGTTCTAGTATATTCTAGAACACCTACGCAGGAAATATTCATGCACCTGTCTTGTACGCGTCGTAGTTATTCTTTTGAAGGAGTAAACAAGTGTCGCTTTGTTTACTTCTCGCATTACACTGCCCCCGCCTTAGAGACGTTTCGTCTCGGAACGTATCC
Source organism: Cryptocephalus moraei (assembly GCA_946251905.1). Taxonomy (NCBI): domain Eukaryota; kingdom Metazoa; phylum Arthropoda; class Insecta; order Coleoptera; family Chrysomelidae; genus Cryptocephalus; species Cryptocephalus moraei. The sequence continues at coordinate 625,214 of OX276456.1, forward strand.
CTGGTAGGCCCATGCAGGAACCTGCAGTTAGCCCCCCGCTTACAGCGAGACGTGGCGTCAAAATAACAGGGGACCGTCTTCCCGAGTCGACATGGTGCAGGCCCAAAACAGCAGACTAAAACTTCCACTCCGGTATTCTTCAACACTACTTCCAGCATATTCCGGACAACCCTCCAGTCCAGCTGATCTCGTCCAGCACCTAACTTGGGGACAGCTAGCTTCCTGATGTCGAGCTCCAGCAGTCGGTCTCGTAGCCTATGCAAGGTTCGCCATACATCGTGATAACATGGTTTAAGGGACCCGATCTCCTTCGTAACCAGATAAAAGATGTGTCTTACGTTGTCACGTAGTTCCAGAACCTTGCCAATCTCCGGGAGTTGCGCTCTGAGTTGTTCCAAGCGCCCGTACTTCTTCTTGAAAACCGTGGCGATACCTCGTGACATTACCAGGTCGGCGGACACACAATGGGCCAACGAGTATTCTTCAGGTACGCTGAACAAATCCTGTTGTTTTTCACAGGTTACCCCATACCGTGCTTTTCCGGTACCCCCGTAGGCGCTCATAAATTCTTCGAACGAAAGTTCGTTCTCCTGCGCCAACGTGTTTCTTACTCGGGGAACCTCCGCCTCATCGTGCGATCCCTCATAGGGTGCCAACCGATTGAAGTGCACCACTCTCGGCTTGCCATTTGGTAGTTTGCTTACCCGGTAGACCACGTCATTGATTCGTTTCTTCACAACATAGGGACCTTCCCAATTGGTCTGTAACTTAGGGGACAAACCACGTTTCTTCTGTGGGTTGTACAGCCAAACTCGATCTCCCATTTGGTAGCCACCCTCTTTAGCGTTGATGTCGTAACGCTCTTTGATGCGATCACTGGCGATATTTAGTTGGTATCGGACTTGATCGTGAATCTCGTTCATCCTTTGCCGCATCCTGGAGACGTAATCTTCCCCCGAAACGTCCTCGTCCGGTCTAGCGCCAAAGATTAGATCACAGGGCAGTTTAAGTTCTCGCCCGAACAGGACTTTGGCTGGAGTTTGTCCTGTCGACTCATGAACGGCCGAGCGGTAGGCCATCAGGAAGAACGGCACGTGTTCGTCCCAGTCTCTTTGATGTGACGAGACCATTTTCGCTAGATAGCGGTTGAGGGTGCGATTCATTCGTTCTACCATGCCGTCAGACTGAGGGTGAAGGGCCGTGGTTCTTGTTTTTCGTACCCCAAATTTCTCACAGATCCTCCGGAATAGGCCACTCTCAAAGTTTCTTCCTTGATCCGAGTGTAATTCCATGGGTACCCCAAACCGGCAGATCGTCTCCTTCACTAGCACATCGGCCACTGTCTCTGCCTCCTGATTAGGGAGAGGGTACGCTTCTACCCACTTCGTAAAGTAGTCCATCACGACCAAGATGTATTTATTCCCCTTTTTGGTCTCAGGGAAGGATCCTGCTATATCAGTAGCGATCCTTTCGAAGGGGCTTCCGACGTTATATTGTTTCATGGGAGCTTTCGGTCGTCTTTGTGGCCCATTACTTGCAAAGCATGTAGTACATTTCTTGCACCAGTCCTACACGTCGTCTGAACAATTGATCCAGTAGAAGCGCTCCCGTACCTTCTGCAGCGTTTTCTTGATCCCTAAATGTCTGCCAGACGATCCGTCGTGAAGGTGCCGCAAGACCTCCGGGATTTTACTGGAGGGAATTACCAACTGCCGCCTTTCCTCCGTCCCGTCTTGGCTCTCCAGTACGCGTTTTAGTAGTCCATCCTCAACCACTAGCGAGTCCCACTGTGCCCAATAGCTCTTGAGTTTTGGCGAGCCAGGTGATACCTTTTGCCACTCAGGACGCTCTCCTCCCTCTTTCCAGACCAGGATTTCTTTGAGAACCGGGTCTTTTTCTTGCTCTTGTCGTAACGAGGATGGTGTCCATTCCTCGGCGACCACGGTCGTTCGATAGACTTTCTCGGACTTTTCCTCAGCTCTATGACAATGAGGACACTCATCAGGGCATGGTCTTCTCGAGAGTGCGTCTGCGTTTCCATGACTCTGTCCTGGCCGATGTTCTATGACAAAGTCATACTCCTGGAGCCTCTCGATCCAGCGAGCGATCTGTCCTTCGGGATTCTTAAACTGGAGGAGCCATTTAAGAGCAGCATGATCGGTCCGGATCAGAAACTTCCTTCCACACAAATATTTATGGAAGTGCTCGATGGACTTGACGATGGCCAATAATTCACGCCGGGTGACGCAGTAATTCTTTTCTGGTTTGGAGAGTACCTTGCTGAAGTATCCAAGGACACGTTCTTGTCCCTCCTGGCGCTGCGACAGAACACTTCCAATTCCCACATTGCTCGCGTCGGTGTCCAGGATGAACTGTCCTTCTGGCAGAGGAAAACTCAGCACTGGGGCACTGGTCAACTTCCTCTTCAGCTCGTCGAAGGCAGACTGGCATTCCTCATACCAACAGGAGTTTCGTCCTTCTTCCGTGAGCCTTGTCAACGGCTTAGCGACGTCGGAGAACATCCGGACATAGCGTCGGTAGTACGTGCAGAGGCCCAGAAAACTCCTCAACTGGTGTTTATCTACCGGTATTGGCCACTCCTTCACCGTACTTGTCTTGTCCGGATCAACGGCGACGCCCTCTCGGCTCACTACGTGCCCTAAGTACGAGACCTTCCTTCTGAAGAGTTGACATTTCTTCGGGTTCAGTTTCAGCCCCGCACCTCGCAGTCTCCGGAAGACGTCCTCTAAGTTTTTCAGATGTCCCTCGAAGGTCTTGCCCATCACGATGACATCGTCCAAATAGACTAGGCACGTTTTCCACGTCAGACCCATTAGCACGCTCTCCATCAGCCTCTCAAACGTCGCTGGGGCATTACAAAGTCCGAATGGCATGACTGTAAAATGCCACAGGCCGTTACCGAAGGTAAATGCCGTCTTTTCCTTATCGGCAGGGTCCATTTCGACTTGCCAATAGCCGCTTTTTAAATCCAAGGTCGAAAATATCGTGGATCCAGCAAGGGTATCGAGTGTGTCGTCGATGCGTGGTAGCGGGTAGTTGTCCTTTTTGGTGACACTGTTCAACTGCCGGTAGTCTACACAGAATCGAGTAGTCCCATCCTTTTTCTTTACCAGTACTACCGGCGAGGCCCATGGACTGCTTGACGGCTCGATCACCCCGTCCCGCTCTAGGTCCCTGATGATTTTCTCGGCTTCTTCCAGTTTGGCCAAGGGTAGTCGTCTTGCTGTTTGTCGAATCGGTCGTGTCTCACCCGTGTCAATTTTGTGTGTCACGACCTTGGTCTTTCCCAGCTTTCCATTCTCGGTGGTAAATATGTCCTGGTACTTATTTATTAATTCGTGGGCCTTTTGTTTCTGTGTGGGCGAGAGAAACGCACTGGTCTGGGAAAGAATTTGTTTCAAGTCCTGCGGAGTGTGTCTGGACCTTTCTTCCTCACTAACGCCCCTTACGATGGCCGAAGCGGCTATACATGTGCCCAGCTTCGTACCCTTCTTGATGGTGACCGGGTACTGATTGATGTTGAGTAGTCGCACAGGCACTTCACTTGAGAGAGTAACGAGCGCCTTTCCTACCAGTACCCCCCGAGCCAGTCGATTGTCATCGTTTTCTGGTTCGATCACGGCTGGAATTCCCTCTTCCACAACACCCCTCAGACAGGTAGAGGTGATCGTTTCGCTTCGTTCCGGGAGAATCACATCTTCTGCCATTATTACGTCTAACACAAAGTTGTCACGATTGTGTAGCAGTAATTCTTCTTGACCGATCCTCAACACTCGGTGTCCGAAATCCAAGTGGAATCCATGATTCCTCATGACGTCCATTCCCAGTATGACGTCTTCCTCAATCTCGGCTATGAGAACAGGATGGTCAAACTTTACTCGTCCCAACGTCATGCTAACCGTCGCTTCACCGTGTATTACTGCCTTCTCTCCAGTGGCAGTTCTCAATTGCCACCTACTTGGCCTAATCTTCCTACGGTCCCTCACAACTTCCGAGCGTACGATCGTCTTCGTAGCTCCCGTGTCCACAAGCATGGCGTGGGATCTCCCGTCGATAGTGCCATCGACGTACGCGCTCCCCAATTGGTGGGAAAACGAGGCTATACTGGCACGGGGGTTCCTATTGCCACGGGTCGACGTCCCCTCCCTTTTATCGACCCGCATTAGTTTTTCCGGGGCCTTTGCCGGCACCGTTGTTTTGGGCCGCATCTTCTGTGCTGACAGCAACTCCATGATCTGCTGGACGGCCTTCTCCACGAGTTTTTCTGTGCCTACCTCCTCGGTAACAGCTCGAGCACAACCGTGAATGCGGGAGGCTTCCATTGCTGCCTCATGTTCTAGTGCGATGGCGAGCGCGTTCATTACTGTTTTCGGTCGAGCTAGCCTCAGGGCCATCTGCAGTTCCTGGTCCCGCAACCCGCTCACGAACGTCTGCACTGCGAGGCACTCCATCATCTGTTCCGGTGCCGTAGGATACGCCAACCTCACTAGTCTGGCCACGTCCGCTTCGAACTCCTGCAGGGTCTCGTTCGATCTCTGGCGGCGATTGGACATCTGGGATTGATGGACTTGCTCCAGATGTGTTTGGCCGAACCGCATTTCCAGTCGCCTCAGCAGCTCCGTGTAATTCCCGGCTTCCTCGGTGGATAGCGTCTGAAGAACTTCCAACGCCTCTCCACGTAAGGCTACCGTTAGGGAAACAGCTTTCTCGTGAGGGGACCAAGCATTAGCTTCCGCTGCTGCCTCAAACTGCTTCTTGTAGCTGGCCCACGGAATTTTTCCATCGAACGTTGGGGGCGTCACTCGATTGATGGATATCGAGTTCTGTTGAACGACCGCCTTTATTTCTTCCTTCGTCTCGCCGCTACTGACTCGCCTTAGTCGTTCTTCCAACTGCTTCGTCTTCTGTTTAATTTCGTCTTCTTTCCCCTCGCCGCTACTGACTTGTTCTAGTCGTTCTTCCAACTGCTTGATCTTCTCTTCAATCTCCTTACGCTGAGCCTCCATCTGGTCGGTTATCTCTTCCCTCTGGGCGGCGATTTGATCAGTAATATGAGTAATTATGTCTTCCCTCTGGCCGGCGATTTGAGCAGTGATGTCTTCCCTCTGGGCGGCGATTTGAGCAGTGATGTCTTCCCTCTGATCGGCGATTTCTTCCCTCTGGGCAGCGATTTCTTCCCTCTGGGCGGCGATTTGAGCAGTGATGTCTTCCCTCTGGGCGGCGATTTGAGCAGTGATGTCTTCCCTCTGGGCGGCGCTTTCTTCCCTCTGGGCGGCGATTTGAGCAGTGATGTCTTCCCTCTGGGCGGCGATTTGAGCAGTGATGTCTTCCCTCTGGTCGGCGATTTCTTAACTCTGGGCGGCGATTTCTTCCCTCTGGGCAGCGATTTCTTCCCTCTGGGCGGCGACCTGCTTCTTTATGTCGTCGTCTTCGAACTCGAAAACTTCCGGGTCCTGGCCATTTTCTTTCAAAAATGCCGAGAGTCGGTCCTGGAGTTCAGTCTTCTTCCCTCCTGTTTCCAATTCGCGTTCCTCGAGTTCTTTTTTTAACTCGGCCACTTTTAATTCGCGTAACTTCTTCATGATCCCACTTCTGACACCAATGTAACGTTTATTTTATAATTTATTTACATTAATTGAACACTAATTTATTTAACACACTAAACTACTTGTTCACTAGACTAGACACTACATAATTTATTTGTACTGCTCCGCTTTCGGATCGTATGTCGCGTTCACTTCTGCTTCTCTACTTCTAACTAACTCCCTCGATCACAAGCCCCCTTATATATACACTCCCAACCCCGATAAAGAACGTTCTAGTATATTCTAGAACACCTACGCAGGAAATGTTCATGCACCTGTCTTGTACGCGTCGTAGTTATTCTTTTGAAGGAGTAAACATGTGTCGCTTTGTTTACTTCTCGCATTACAATATGTAGATTACTCCATCATGAACTTTTGGAATATGTATTTGGACATTAATTAGATATTGTTTTCGTTATTTGACTCATTCAATTAAACAGCTATAATTGGATTTTGATAATTCTTTTCGACCACACCTGAGTCATTTATTCGTTCGAGCTAGCCGGCCAAAGAACTTCTAAGCTTTAATAAGTAAGTACGAAAAAATTTCGTGCGTTTCAATCTTCACCGGTTACTAAATAATGTAGGGCACAATATCGGAAGAGACGAGCTTCATCCCGCCAAAAACTTTAGTACAGTCTCACGTTCAGTGATTTCCCACACATCCTCGTTGTCTTAGTCCTTCTCAGTGGCATCCGAATCCAAGTAATGAGTTTCTGTCTAGTCTGGCTCCTGCCGCATCTCCCATCAGGGACAGCAGCCTCATCCTGATCATGTTCCTTATCACGTCCCACTCCCTCATCAATTTCCTTAGCATAGTCGTCGTAATAAGTTGTCAAGGTGCCCCCCCCCCCCCCGTATCCTTGGGGCAGGCCACTCGTGTGTTCACGAGCTGCGAGGGATTCCCCGCCCTTCAGGACAGGACCCTCCCGGGGAACTATTTCTAGCTTTTTGCCTGACATCATGATTTCTACCCATTTACACCCTGGGCCAAAGTTCCAGGTCGTTGCCGATTCGTCATCACCGTTTCTCGCAGAACCCCTGTCTGATAACCTGTCTCGTAGTCATGTTCGAAGCAAAGTCATCATTAATAATCCAACACCATATCGGTACCATCACCCCCAGCCGCAGCTAGCTAGAATCAGGAAAGCAAGGAAAAATGAGAAAGAAGGAGAAACAGCAAAGGAGAGTTCAAAAAGCTACCACAAAGTGGTAAAACAAGATGAAATTGAAGAAAATGAGTAGAAAGCAGGAAGAAGGGCCAGAAAGATAGAAGAAAAGAACGAAAGTGAAAAGAAGAGTAGCCAGTGCTAGCCAGAAAGCTTATCCATAGCCATGTCCGCGATCACGCCCCCCCCCCCGCATCACGTGCCGGGGGCCCATCCCACTGGGGTTCTCACCCGATCAGGAGGACCCCTGACGAAGCGGGGAGGTGAGCCACTCCTTCGCCCCGGAAGCCGGCAATGTGTCGGCCCATCAACTGTGAGTTCTCGTGGCTCCTAGGGAGGGAGTACTCACAGACCTATGTGGACGGCAACAGATTATATGGACACCAGAGCTGGAACAAGCATTCCTGGATTGCAAGCAACATTTGGCAGACGAAACCTTGCTCTCATACCCATCCACTAGTTCTCCATTAGCTCTGTTCATAGATGGATCTCAACACGCTGTAGGTGCCAGTTTACAACAACAGGAGGATAACGTATCGCACCCCTTAGCATTCCTTCTTAAGAAATCAATCGACAAGCAAGTGCAGTGGCCTGCATTCTATAGAGAACTCTTAGCTCTATATCTTGCAGTTCGACATTTCCGCCATTTCTTAGAAGCCCAACACAGAGTAATATTTACTTACCATAAGCCTTTGTCCTTTGCATTTTTACAGCAGTATTGTAAGTTACCTCCCATTCAAACCAACCAACTCTCTTTTATATCACAATTTTCTACAGACGTTTGACATATAAGTGGAGCCGCAAACACAGTTGCAGACGCCTTTTCCCGCGTAAATGCAATCACTCCCGGCAGCATCCCATTTGAAGACATCGCTGAAGCCCGAAAACGGATGAAGAGTTACAAGAACTCCTTAAAGGACACACCGCACTTCAACTCCAAGAACTGCAAGTTAAGGATCAACTGCCAAGATCAATTACGACATATCAACAAGCAAAACTAAACTTTATATCCCTCAACAGTACAGACGTACTGTTTTTAACGCCCTACACAACCTCAGTCATCCTGGTGCCAAGCCTACTCTCTGCCTAGTCTCTGATCGATATATTTGGCAATTTTTACGACGCGATAGTAGCACCTGGACCCCCGCCTCTACATCTTGTCAAAAAGCCAAAGTGACACGACACTTTTCATCACCCATAGGCCAATTTTCACTTCCACCCTGAGGATTCAAACATGTTCACATCTACTAGATAGGCCCTTTTCCAATGGCAAAAACATATCAATACTGCCTTACAGCAATTGACAGATATACACGCTGGCCTGAAGTAATACCTCTTTAGAACATTACAGCAGAAACAGCCGCTGCTGCTTTCCTTCATGGCTGGAAGCCCGATTCGGTTGTCCCCACCGCATCACTACGGACCAAGAAAGACAATTCGAGGCACAATTATTTCGACACCTTGGTAACTACACCGCAACGCGCCGCCTAAAATCATCGCTATACCACCCACAGGCAAATGGAATCGTGGAGAGGATGCACCGCCAATTAAATGCATCGTTGATGTGTCATAGACCATCTCCTTGGTGTGAAGCGTTACCTTTGGTTCTTCCTGGAATGCCAGCTGCATATAAAGAAGACATTCTTCAGCAGCAGTAATGATATACGGAGAACCTTTGAGCCTGGCCGGGGGTTTCTTTCACTCGGTGCCTAATTTCAAACATCCCCTAAACATTCGTTATTTTTTGGACTGGTTACAATAAATTACAAATCAACTCAGACACTCTACACTTTCGCACTACGCCAAGCCGAGTAAATTTATTTTTAAAACTTTATCTTCATGCATGCATATGTTCTTCAGGAATGGCACAGTTCAAGGAGCCCCTGGTTCCTCCATACGAAGGACATTTCCGTGCCATTAGAAGAAATGACAAGACTTTCACGATTCGCATCCATAACCATGACGTTTGCGTCTCCATTAATCGAGTGAAGCCAGCTTTCACCATCGCCGAGGACCCGAGCAGCATAGCTGAACCAGAGGGCGCAGCCTCTCGATTACCTCATGGATAGGACGTACCTCATACGGACCCAAGGAAGAAACATTCTGAGAACTCTCGAACGACAACTACCAGATGTGGAAGGCATGTACACTTTCCGGCACGATATGAGCGGTGCATATCAACTCCGACTCTGAATCGGAACAAGCTCTGAAATTCTACCCAGGGACCCACGAACCTCCAGTCTCCGCAGGAGACTGTGGCAACAACCCGTCCGGCATCCGACGAGAGATGTTCCATGTTCTCTCTCGTCCGTCAGATGACAACCAGACAAACAATGATTTCGAGTTTCGGCATTGCTCTCCTCATCATCATCATCAACCAGCCCTTATCGTCCACTGCTGGACATAGGCCTCCCTCATGGCTTGCCATCCGCGTCTATCTTGACCTGCGTGGATCCAGTTTTTTGCAACTCTTTTTAGGTCATCAGTCCAAAGTGTAGGTGGTCTTCCTCTATTTCGCTTATCTATGCGTGGCCTCCATTCCAGCAACCTCTTTGTCCACCTATCGTCACTCATTCTGGCCACGTGTCCTGCCCAATTCCATTTTAATGTGGTTATTCGTTCGACGATATCTTTCACACCGGTTTTTCGCCGCAGGTCCTGGTTTGTGACGTGGTCCCTCAAACTCAATCCAAGCATTGACCTTTCCATTTTGCGTTGTGCTACTTTGAGTTTTCTCGCTGATGTCACCGTTAAGGTGAGTGTTTCCGCGCCATATATGAGCACTGGCAGAACGCACTGGTCGAACACTTTTCTATTTTGACAGATGGGGAGTTCGCTCTTAAAGACGTGTCTTAACTATCCATAGGCCGCCCATCCGAGGTTGATCCTTCTGTTCAACTCGCATGTCTGATTGTCTCTAGATATTCTAATTTCGTGGCCCAGGTATGTATATTTTTCAACCAATTCAATTTCGGTGTTGTCGATGTTTATACCTTCGCTCATGACAAGGTTTGTCATGATCTTCGTTTTAGAAAAGTTCATTTTTAGACCAACCCCGGAGCATGCATCTTCTAATTCGTGGAGCATTTGTTTTGCCTCTCCCAAGTCATCCGTTGTTAAGACAATGTCGTCCGCGAAGCGGAGGTGGCTAAATTTCTGACCATCTATGTTTATTCCCCATTATCCCAGTTAAGCTTTTTGAGGGCATGTTCTAAAATAGTGATAAATATTTTAGGAGACATAGTGTCCCCTTGCCTCACACCTCTTCCGATTTCAATGCGGTTGCTGGCTTTATGCAGTCTAACTGACATAGTAGCGTTTTTGTATATATTATAGATGAGTTTTGAGTATCTATAGTCAACACGACATTCTTTCAAGGCGTCTAGTATAGCTTTCAACTCGATCGTGTCAAAAGCCTTGTTGAAGTCTATAAACAGGAGGACTAGAGGTCTATTGTATTCAATGGTTTTCTCGATGAGAGTCTTAATACTCTGCAAGTGATCATTAGTCCCAAAACCGGATCGAAAACCCGCTTGTTCTCTTGGCTGGTAAAGCTCGAGTTTATTATCCAGCCTTGATGTTATGATTCTGGTAAACAGTTTGTATAGATAGCTGAGGAGAGTTATTGGCCGGTAATTTTCCAGGCTTGTTTTGTCTCCCTTTTTATGGAGTAGTATGGTGGTCGCTTCCAGCCACTGCTCCGGGATAGTGCCTGAATGCAGACATAGGTTGAAGAGCGTTCGTATCTTCTCTAATAAAAGAGGGCCTCCAGCTTTTATTGCCTCTGCAACCACCTCGTCCTCTCCGGGAGCTTTATTGTTTTTCATTTTTGACAATGCTCCTTTAATTTCCTCGATGATGATATCTGGTATCTCCTCTGATCCTTGATTTACGACTCCTCGCTCTTGTCGACTCCTCGCTCTTGTAATTCATTGTAACTCTTGTAATTCATTAAATACATGGGTCTAAATGGCGGGGGCATCCCAATTTACTTTTAACACGGGCGTATACCTTTTCTGTCCTTACGGGCACAGCCGTTCTTCTACTGAAGACGGATTTCAATACGGAAAGCGAGAGACGGCACGAACGACTAGCATTGTCGTTTCTAGACGTTTATTCTTACCGAGTTAAGCAAAGCGAACATTAAAATTTTGGTAAACACAAAACAATGCGTCCTTTTTCAAACAACCTCTAAGGCGTATATGTAGGTGGATTTTCAATGCAGATTCAAATGTACGCAATCAGACGTACCGCTTCGAACCGATATACCGGTATACCGGTTCGAAGCGGTACACCACTTAGGAGTAACTACTTATGAGTAGTACTGAGAAAAAAAATTGTCTTTAATATCGGTTATGTTCGGTATGGGATATCTATCTAATGTTTGTTTTCATGAATCTTCCTATGGTAGATTAGAAGTCGCCATTTCTTTTGTCCTAATGCATCCATTTCCTTGCTGACTAGCCAGATTGAGCAATCCCAAAGAAAACTTGAAACCCTCTTCTAAGCTCCTATATTCATATGTACTTTTCTTATTAAATGGTCTATCTTAGTTTTATTTTTGCTTCCTGATTCTTTATTTTAGTGTTTATTGGAGAAATTTAAATTGTAAGGTTCCAGTTCGAAATGACTCTCGTCAATTGGTTTGGTTAATTTAATTGGTAGTCTTTTATTACTTCATCTTCTATCTTTCATGAATTCGACTTTACCTGTTCCGACCCTACTCCTAATGCTACCTTTTCATAGGTCTTCCCGAAGGTCTTCTTCCTTTAGGTTTATTGCCTCTAATTTGTTTAGGACATCTGTTGTAGTTCATTCTGTCAATGTGGCTTTTCCGTTCTCCATTTCTTCTTCTCCTTCTTCAGCGAGGATTCATCCAGGGTCGGATATAGGCCTCTTCCATGTTCTGCCATGTCTTTCCATCTTTGGCTATTCTCATCCACTGTCTTTCCGCCACCTCTCTTATATCACCTATCCACCTTTTTCACTCCGATTTTAGACCGTGGGCCCATGACACCAAAAGTATCGATAATCTATGTTCGTATGCCCTTTTAGGGACATACTCAGACAGCCCGGGAAATCGGGAAAAGTAACTCCGAGCGTCAGTGCCCAGTCCTAGCACCTGAGACGGTGATAGACACTGGTAATAGACGATGATCGAGGAAATTATGCCCTTTGGTGGAACGACTCCTTTAGACCCATTAACCACATTCCGATATTTGCATACGATTCCGAAGAGGGCATCTCGATTTATACCAGCATCAACAAGAAGTAGAGGTCATAGCAGGTGCTAGGGCTGGGCATAGGCAGGACTCGTAGTTACTTTTCCCGGTTTCCCGGGCTGTCTGAGTATGTACCTAAAAGGGCATACGAACATAGATTATCGACTGGACCCACGGTCTATTTCACCGATTCACTCCAAGAGTGAATTCGAATTTTATATCTGACAGCTGTCTAAATTTTAGTGGTATGATTATGTCTTCGCTATTTCATCTTTTATTAGTAGATTCTATGTTTAGGTTCATTTTTAACAAATACTTCAAGATTCAGTGAAACAACTCATGGAAATCGTGTAGTATGAAATTAATATTGTAACCGCCATAAAATTCATTGAAGGCGAGTATTTCTGTTTTAGTCTAAGAGCGGGCTACAGAGGGGAAGGGGTGACTCGGTGCAGTGGAAATATTATCAATTACAGGCTCGGTTGTTACGGCCGTGGCATAAGGCGGGCCCGCCAGAAGGTACCTTGGAAGAATAACGGGAGGATAGGGTGTTAAATATGCAATTTTTTTATGTAAACAAATTGATGAGGTGCAGTGTTGAAAATTTGGACAATAATCGGAGATGGTACAAGTAAGTAGGGAAAAAATTTCCAGAAGACTAGGTGGAAGACAAAGACTCGCCAGAAGGCGCTAATGTTGCGAAAAAAATTGCAATAATTATGTGACTCGGTGCACTTCTAGCAATTGTTATACTTATTATGTAATTCAAGACTAGATTAGCTGCAAAATGCCAGAAGGCTAAATGGAAGAACGAGAGAGATATTAGCGATACTCAGAGCGTCGGTGGCCCACACGATGACTCGATTTATTTTGTATTTTATATTTTATATCATGGGGTGCACTTCTAGCGATTTTATTAACGTAATTGAAGATATTTCATGAGTAGTTTTTGCTTCTTTTTTGTAACTGTTTTCATGACAAAATTTAAGAAGATTGTGCACTGTCATGGTTTGGTTTCATAGGGTCATTTCAATGTCAGTGACGTCAGTGTAACCAACCCACGCAAAATTCCTTAGGGTAATACGAAAACTTGAACAGCCAAAATTTAATGAATTAATAAAGCAAAGTAGATAAAATAGTATATTACACTCGTTTGATAAGGCGTATTGTCACACTCGTTCTATTGTCACACATCAATTTAAAACTCTCGTGTGACGATACTCCGTCTTATTAATCTAGTATAATAAAATATGTACTATTTATTTTTCTTTATACTTTTATCCAAGCCAAACCAAACAAACCTAACCTTCCGGACCGTAGTCGTTGGCCCAGAAACGTTTCCGTGAAGGATTTTCTCGTTTCGTGTAGATCTCAATCCAAGATATCTACTGTCAGTCTATTTACGTTTAAAAGCAAATTTTATAATGAAATATCTCGGTTGATAGACGAAATGGAGTAATTACCACACTCAGGTAGGTTCTTCTTTAGACGCTGATTCTGTTGATATAATTTTTGTTATTGTACAGTTAAAGCAGTTTGTGAAACGATTGATAGTTATCGTAACCACGGAGAAGGCAACCGACAATACAAAAACAATTGTAACACGTTGTCAATAAACAGCTAGCGCGGCGCGATAATTGGCCGTCCGGGTCGTACGGTTTTTCGGCGTTAACACCTCTCGCCGATTCAGCGCTTCGAGCTGTGCTTCCATAAGAATGCTATGCTTAAAAAAAAACAATTGGGTCATGGCGTGGTGGCCACCGACGCTCTGTGAGTATCGCTAATATCTCTCTTGTTCTTCCACTTAGCCTTCTGGCGTTTTGCAGGCGATCTAGCTTTGAATTACACGATGAGTATAAAAATTGCCAGAAGTGCACCGAGTCACTTAATTATTGCAATTTTTTTCGCAACATTAGCGACTTCTGGCGAGTCTTTGTCTTCCATCTAGTCTTCTGGCAATTTTTTCCCTACTTACTTTTACCATCTACGATTATTTTGCAAATTTTAACACTGCACCTCATCAATTTGTTTACACACAAAAAATGCATATTTAACCCCCTATCCTCCCGTTATTCTTCCAAGGTACCTTCTGGCGGCCCTGCGCTATGTCTGTAACAACCGAGCCTATAATTGACAAAACTTTCGCTGCACCGAGTCACCCCTTCCCCTCTGTAGCCAGCTCTCCGTCTATTTAATACGTGATATGTTTACAAACGAGAGATATTATAATATCTCCAATTGTGTGATAAATATAATTTGGACAATTAGTAGATGGATAGGGCTGGTTCTGACCCCCGAAAACCTACCTAACCTAACTTATGCCGCCATTTTCAGAATTTAAATTTCGCGCCACCACCCTGGCGATGCGCGCGCCCCCTCTCGCCCGGCCCTTCACCTGGGGCTACCCCCAACCCCCACCCACCACCCACCAGGTCCCGCACCTGGGGCTACCCCCCACCCCCGCCACCCACTAGGTCTCCCACTAGGTCTTCCACTAGGTCCCCCACCAGGCCCCCTCCCCCTCACCCACCACCTAAGGCCCACATAACCTAGACCTCCACAGGGACGTTGTTCGCGCCAAATTTTGATAGGTTCGCGCCGAACCACGAAACATCACGGCAAAACACAGAACAGAAAAAACCCACTATGAGTCGAAAAATTACCCCACCTTGATATGCAACCAACAGTACCGGTAGGTAGATATCTTTCTTTCCCCGAGGGTGATTTTACAGGATTCTTCGAACAGCGTAGAAATACCAATCAATAATCGTGTACACCGTCTCGGGCCTATAACAAGGAAGAGACAAAGCCATGACGCTAAATCGATTGATTACCACACCTTAATCGGCAGTAGTACGCTAGGTAGATTTCTTTCTCCCAAGGATGGTTTCTACTTTACACCGCCGCGGGTGGGATTCCCAATCGATACACGCGACCGATCGATCCCTCACAGCGAGATACACACACACACACACACACACACAGGGGAGAAACGGTAATGTAATCTGATATCAGGGGAGGATTAAATTTAGTATTTCACTGGGTTAATTCGATGTGAACGGAATGCGGTCATACGGGGTGTTACATTTACAGGGTGATACGCATAAAATAAATGTATTAAACGGAATATTTGTTAGATATTTCGTCTAATACAACTATCGAAACTAGGATTTGAACCAAGGACCTTGAGATCCACAGCCTCCTGCTCTTCCAATTGAGCTATGTTTTTGGTGTACCCAGATATGTTATAATAGGTATATTTTAAAGAAAAACAATGTATTTCACAGACTTTTTATTTAATTGACAGTATCGCAACCAACAAATTCATGCCATCAATTCACAATGTCAACAATTCATCACAGGTTGGGAGAGGTTTATTTGACCATTCCTGTGGAATACCCAACAGAATAACTACTTATAAATAACATTTTTCACAGTTTACTATACAAATAAGGTTATACATTATACATCGGGAAATGTTATGTCGCCTTTTGAACCTATCGCTGTGGGTTCGTTGGATTCCCCAAATTTTCAGGTATTTCTAGGTTGTAGAGAAAATGAATAGGTACTTTGAGATCGTGTAGCATTTCAATGAAGCACCTAATGCAACCTGCCTGCTCACAAATAATTTTCACTTCCTCAATGTTTCAACGAAGGATGTCAGTAGGGTTATCGCCCAAACAATAGAAAATTTATGTAGTTCCATTTCTTATGTGTTGTAATACGTGTATGATGAAACGTACTGAGAGGATGACGGCAATATACCAAACTAATCCACAAACTAAAGAACTCGTGTAGTTATTGATTATGTTATTGTTGGGTGTGGTGGTGGTTATGGTAAAGGGATTTGTAACATTTTTCCACTCACTCTCACTAAGCGTACGATTGTCATAAACGATCCTCAACTTGTATTGTGTGGTGTTTTTAGGTACATTTATTTTGAGAGCAGGTAAATGAGAAATTACACATACTTCCATCTTCTTCCAAGCGTCAGGTCCATTCTCGTTATTTCGATCGAAACAAATAAATACATCACATGCGTTCGAAGGGCGACTAATATAAAATAACCCATTAATAAAAGCACTTAGTAAAACATAAGTCGATGCTACCAGCACCATGGTTGAAATGATACTAAATTATGATTTTAAAATATGATTATTAGTAATATTTAGGTATTGAACTTATACAATATTTACACCAATATTTTATAAAATATGCATTTTCTAGGCTACAATTCAAGTTATTATTTTCATGTAACATACAATGATAAGATTTGAAAACTCTTTTCATTTCATTAAAATTCGGGGAATTCTCATCAGTCGATAAGTCGATAATTAGATTTCCTATTAACTTCTGTAACCATTCCTTCTTCTGCGAACCTCTGACGAATACGGTGGTATTCAATGGCACCCAAGCTCGGAGAAACGGTGTGATTTCTTCGTATTCTAGGACGTTCTCCTGCTGCTGCTTGTCTATCCCACTGTTCCAATCGAGTCCATGTATATGTCGTTTTAACCATTCCACTTGGTTCCGGAAACTGAGGGTGTACACTTGTAATGGCGATGGTAATTTAATAAATCTATGAACCCATTCGTCTCTATCGATGTTTACTATGGCTATTTCTTTACACCAGAAACTACTGGGACCATACTGAAAACCTTGGATATCGATGACGACGACGGTAGTAGGAATCATTTTGAGGGTGTGTGTGTGAGTCGAGGCGAGAAATGAAACTGAAGCGGTGGTGTATAAATGATATCCTTTTATTCGTTTTTAGCTAGGGGGCACTGCAGCACTATTTGGTAGTATAATGGGATGGTAGTAGCTTTCAGTGTCCAAAAAGCAATCCTATCTCCTTTACTTATATTCTCACCGACGATTTTTTTTTCGTCGAGACTCATTTTTTCATCATTAATGTCAACATGCACCCCTTTGGGGAAAACTTCTACAGCTTCCACTTTACCATCGACAGGAGCGTTGTAAACAGTTTTTGCATTGTCTAATACGTAAAAGTAAAGGTTGTTGAGAGGAACTTGGTCACCTTTTCCTTGAATAGTAATTAAAAGTTTGCTGTGATGTTCCAACGGCGAACAAATGTAAAAAGGGGAAGAGAGTCTGGATGCTCCGACGATCTCATCACGATCAACAGGTGGACGTTCATCTGTGGCTGAAGTGTGCGGGGTCAACATGTGTCTTCCAAATTTATCGAGAGACATCTTTGTTGTTGTTACGAATGCTTACGTATGATTAAAATCCATCCATCGAGGTTAGGTGTTTTTGTAAACTTAAGAGATTTTTCTGACAATTTCACTAAGCGGTAGGTGTTCCATGATACAATCGTGAACTAGGATGCAGTATGCTCTGGTGTTGGCGGGGAAACCTGATCTAGCTTCAATTTCCAATTTTACATCCACCGTCGAAGATTTAATGCTTTCGTCACGATTTGCACAATCCAGTACGAATATGGTGTAAGATTTAAATTCGGTAAATGTTAATAAAGGCTGTTTTTGGTATGTAGGACTATTTGTAAATTTCGGATAAAATACTGTGTAGTTGTGGTAAGCCTCCGAATAATCATTTTTCTGGAAATCGAGATTAGGACGCTCGTATGGGTAATATTGTCCGTTTAAGAACACTATGATATTCGAGATGTCACAATGATCTAAGCGGGTTACGTCTGCAGACTCCTTATCTTTTCTATCTGTCTGAAAAGCTACAAGCACATAACGAGGGCATTCCACCATAGTACTCGTTTTTACACTCCAAATTTCTTTCGTCGAACCTGCATTGAGGGCCGGCAACTCGTGTAGCTCCCATTTTCTATATGGGATAAGTATAGGAGCATCGTTACGAATAGATTGTGTTAGTTGGAGTTTCAATTCATCGTTAGGCGTTACATGCGGTACTTTTAATTCAATGCTGTCGATCTTAAGAGTCACTTGGGTAGTCGCATCTCCACCCGCAACAATTATGCAATTCTTATCGTTGCGAGCTCGTGTTAGACGAATGTTTTGTCTACCGCACATAACCTTGTGGTAATCACTAAAAATACCGAACAGATGCCAAAGAGGGATTCTCAGATAAAACAGACCATCGAATTGTAGGGGTGTGTTTCGTAAGGACCATCCTCCCATAATTAGATGTTTAACGTCGTCATCGTTGTAACACAAATAACCTCTTATTAGACTCACTATACCAGGGTCCTTTACATGTTCCATTTCTATTCCGTTTAACTGATAAGATACCGAGTCAAAAAGGAATGTTCCTGCGTTATGTACTAAAGTGACGTTTCCGGCTCCGGTGTTTGTTAGTTTGCCTTTGATGACTAATGCTGCCTCATCCATGAGAAGCCAAACGTCGGTTCGATTGATGGTGATTTCCACGACATCGTTGTTCTCAAACGATTTAATGTAGGGTAGATATGTTCGAACTCCCTTGTCAATGATCGAATTATCTTCGATGGGTTTTCTGTAGAGGTCGAAAATTCGGTTGGACAACATATCCGATCGATTTGAGAAATTCACTATTTTGAATGGTTAATTTGCCGCGTAACTCTCGCTTAGAGACTGGCGCTTCCCCCAAATGGTTAGTGCTTTTATAGGCGCCGCCCCCGTGTTGAGCTATCACAAGGATCATCTCTTGAGCTCTAATCGAATGAGAACTTCCTCACCACTAAAATCGACTAAATTACACTCTTGATTTAAAACTTCTAGAGTAATATGTGTTATCGTGTCATTTTCAATTACCGGCAGATATATCAAATTCTGGGGTGTTTCGTCGATAGCAAAACCTGTATTCATTTTGGTGGCGAATTCGTAAATGGTGTGAGATGGATTTCCGTTGTAGTATGACCCTCCTGTAATGTTGCAGTCTATGTGAATAGTTCGCACTTGAACTATATTAACAGGCAGACTTGATTTGTGTACCGTACCGGCGGTCAAAAGTGTATTTGAGAATCCCAAGAGTTCGGCTAGAGAGTCTTTCTCTGTGAAAGCAATGTCGTAATCACGATGGTAAATCTCACACTTTAGCGTGTTATTATTGGGTCGCAGGAAAAATCTCTTACTCCCTTCGTGGTGGGGGTCTAGAAACTCCTTGAGATACCTGTAAATATCGGTTACATCATAAGCACCCCGAGGTATCGGGATGGAATGCGGTTGTCTCTTGTCCAAATAATAAAAATTTGTGCCTGCTTCCACGTTGGGGATACTGTTGTAGGAATGGAATCCGATGAGCGCGAGGCCGTATTGTGACTGTGGGTCCAGCGGAATGGGATTCGCAAAGTCAATAGAGAGCGTGGAAGATCGACCTTTTAACGTAAAAATGTTACTCATGACTGACAGTTCACACCCCCAAATCACCAATTTTTATATAGAAATTCGATGCAGAGATGTCCACAGTTATTGGAATTAAAATTTTGATGTCGAGTTTGATTGTAGACGATTCGCACGTTTTTACCGAAATAATCCTCAGCCAATTCACGAGGCGGTTTCAGATCACCGAAACTATCGAAATACTGCACTAAGTGGCCACGCTTCCGGTATGCGACCCAATGTGTTCCCTCGTTGGCATTCGAATCAAGATTAACTATAGCACTCTCGTTCAGCTTTGGTCTTTTAGATAGAGTGTCTCGCATAAAAACACCCCGAAAGTATGGTATATGTAATTTTTTAACGTATTTAACAATTTCGTTATCGTATAGAGCTCGCTTGGGTAACTTCAATGGAAGTTTTTTTTCTTTGTTTAAGATACAACCCAAATCCTCCTTTCACATTCTTCCTGAGATAAAGTCCAGATCCCGTTTTACCAATTTCCTCCTCCATGACCTGATTATGTCGTTGTTCTTCTTCCAACTTTTTCTGTGCGTTGCCAGCATCTTTTATGGTCTGAGTTAGGGCAGAAACTCCCCCCATTACGCCTCCGATCGACGAAAGTCCTGCCAGAATCGGAAGAAGAAGCGGTAAAAATCCTCAAGATTTTGGGATGGGAATGATCCGTGGGACTCGAATATTTTTACGGCCACCCGCTTTCCTAAGCGCTGCACGAGCAGCGCATAAAGCAAGGAGAGAATGTTTTCGCACATTATTATTTCCCTCTAACGGTAAAGTTTTTAACGATCGCTTCAGGGCTCGTGACGTGGGTCTCACAAGTGCTCCCGTGAACGAAAGACCCCCCATTCCGAGCTTTCTTTTCACTTTCATCCCTGTGGTTACAAACCAAGCGGCTACTTTCTCACAAACTTTAGCGTCTTTCCCCTTCACTCTTTCCCAAGCGCGATTCTCTAACTCGTAGTCTGCTTTGTGTCTATCCTTCAACGTGGAATACTTGGAGTAAGCGATGTCGTGCTGCTTACAGGCCTCATCTAAAGAGTTTATACCCACGTCACCTCTAGCCAAACGCTTTTCTAACTTCGTACCTGGCCCACAAAATGAATAGTTTGGGATATGAAGCTCGAACGATAATTTATTAACGAGTGTATTAACAATCCCCCTACCACTATGCTGTTCGAAAGTTAACATCATAATACTGAGGTGGGGGGACGCGTGCGCTATATATACACATGCATACGTTTAGTTGTTAATCAAAATGAGGGTTGCAGTACAAGGTGTTACATTACCCATAGAAAATCTAGATTTTATCGAGGAGGAGCAAGAGGGGGGAACATCAAAACATGGCGAATTGTTACCACCATGTTTTCGCGTAGCCATGTGTGGGCCTTCAGGGTGTGGCAAGACAAACGCTATACTCGCTTTACTTCTCAATCCAAACGGCTTACGTTTTGAGAACGTATACGTCTACTCCAAGTCTCTGTACCAGCCGAAATATCGTTTCTTGGAGAAAGTGTTGGGGAATGTACGAGGAATGGGTTATTTTGCGTTTAGTGACAGCGGGGATATAGAAGACCCGAAGGATGCTCGAAAAAACTCTATATTTATCTTTGATGATATCGCATGCGATAAACAGGATAGAGTCCGAGCTTACTTCTCCATGGGTCGCCACCGGGGAACCGATGTTGTTTACTTATGTCAGACGTATAGCAAGGTGCCGAAACAGCTTGTTCGCGACAACTGCAACGTAATCGTGTTGTTTAAACAAGATGATATTAATTTAAAACATGTATATGACGAACACGTAAGTCCAGACATGACATATGATACTTTTAATCGTATGTGTGCAGAGTGTTGGCGGTAGAAATTCGGTATGTTGGTGATAGCCAAGGATTTTGATATAAATAAGGGGCGGTATCGCAAAGGTTTCGATAAGTACATAATCCACCATCATCATGAAGCCACCATTAAGTAGCTCCGAGGTGAGACTTAAAAAAAAATTCAGAGATTAAGTAGAGATGTACGAAAAAAGTATTTCGCTTTAAAGTTGGGTCGGTTCGAAGAGGATGAAACTTTAAATAAATTTTTTACTCCAATCGTCAAACCACTCACACAATTAGTCGAGAAACAACACCAGCAACAGCAACAGCAGCAGCAACAACAACTAAAACCAGAAAAGAAAGAATTACTGCAAATAAAGAAGGAGGATGAGGAATTACCATCACCTACATCGAAATTAGACGAAACACAATTTTTACCACTTCATGAAATCACACAAACCTATAATGAGGAGGAGGGAGAGGAAGATGAACAATATGATGAGATTTCCAAAAATTATAATGAGATGTCCATTGATGAGATTCAACGCGAAATTAAGGACACAAGTGATATTAGTGTGATACAGGATTACATATCTCAGTATCTTGAGATCAGCCAACGGTACATTATAAGTTATTTTAATGGTTCTCCACATTTAGACGAAGCCCGAGGTCCAAAGTATGACCCTGCTAAATCGAAATGGTACCTCGGAAGGACCACACTAGATTTCGATAAGCTTAGTGGGGATATTACAGTGGACGGTGAGCAGTATAACGGTTCCGACGGTCTGTACAGCCTGATTTTTCACAGAGCGCCAGAACACTATTCACAAAACGACCTTGAAAATTTTAAACGAATTTTGGATGCATCAAATTTATTCCGAAGGGGTTACAGCAAAGTTGGTAAAATAGCAGCCAGTGGAAATATTAAATATACACATATTGTTAAACCTTTATTAAGTACGAGTACAAGAAAGTTGCTCGATTTCTCCGATTCAACCCTTGAACACAGTGTTGGAAAAATATACAATACTAAACCAATCGAATATGTATATTGGAATGATGTCAATGAATTAGTCGATAGATTGAGATTGCTGGTAGCATCGAAACAAGCTGGAAATACATCGCAAGACAACGAGATATCTTCAATTGTAGAAGAACTTCGCGAATCTCGAGTTATATATTAGAGAAATCTCCAGATGCCTCAGCAGCAGTCCAAAGAGAAAATACAGCTCGTCAATGAATTACACAAACCGATAAGAAAACATTTTCCTCGACGACGTACCATCCTGAAAGGAATAGATGATTTATGGCAAGCCGATCTCGGTCAAATGGATATGTATGCGGGCCAAAACAAAAAGTTGAAGTTGAAGTATTGGTCGTGATCGATTGTTTTTCCAAATTCGTATGGACTCGAGCGCTGAAAACAAAATCTGGGCAAGAAGTTAGCGGTGCTTTTGCTGATATTCTCGGAGGTAGTGGTGGTAGACGCCCGAAAAACCTTCAAACAGATCAAGGAAAAGAATTTTTCAATTCACATTTTCGACAGTTAATGAAAAAGTATGGCATTAATCACTATCACACGTATACTCATCTGAAAGCCGCCATTGCCGAACGAATGATTCGTACCCTAAAAGAGAAGCTATACAAATATTTCAGCTTAAACGGAACCTACAGATGGATCGATATTTTACCTAATATCGTGAAAAATTATAATGAACGACAACATTGTACTACTCGCATGAGACCCTGTGACGTAGGCGTAGACAATGAAAAGAAATTGCTTAGTGGTGTATATAATCATATTAAGAGCACGACTCCACGAAAATTTAATGTTGGCGATGTGGTTCGAATAAGTAAAGTAAAACATGTGTTTGAAAAGGGTTACACAGCGAATTGGACCACAGAACATTTTAAAATTTCCAAAATCCAAATAACTAACCCAACCACATATCTCTTAGAAGATATGGAAGGTCGACCAATAGAAGGGGGATTTTACCAGCAGGAACTGCAGAAAACAAAACAACCAGACGTTTATCTTGTCGAAAAAGTTTTACGAAAAAAAGGAAATAAAGTCTATGTGAAATGGCTCGGTTTCGATAACTCTTACAATAGTTGGATAGATGCGTCAAATCGATTATAACAACAAGCATAAATTTGATGGCTCTGTTGGTGTACACCCTTAAAAGAACTAGTAACCCGATTTTCACCTTCAGTTTTCCGTAGAAATGAAGCGTCACGTTTCCGATACCACTACTGATCGAGGTGTATTACGGGATGTGCTACAAATGAATCATGAAACTGTGTCACCGTCGGCGTCATCAAACGTTGAAAAGAAGAGACGGAGGAGGGCGACGGCGACGAAAAAAAAAATCAGACGCCGCCTTACATGTTTGTGGTAAAAGATTTGGAAGGTATTCTATTAGATGTATGTAACAGTGATGTTGAAAGAAAATCGATGAAGGGTGAAATCGAAACAGATTTCCCCACCACCAACACTTCCCCCGCTCCTTCTATAGTAGAAAACCAATTTCCACCAGTGTCTGAGAAGCCAGCGACGAGTAAAAAATGAATAAACCTCCTAAACGTAAACCGTCCCCCGCATCGCTCAACCCAAAAAATAAGATGAAGAAGAGAGAACATGACCCGAACAGCAGGTTTTGCTTGAATTCAACATTTTCTTGTGACGAGGGCGGATTCTCGTTGGAAGTGGGCCTGTTACCTTCGAGAAATTTCGGTGTTCACATTAAAATAAGGATAAATGATACCACTTTCATGCTGTTTACCTGTGATGAGTGGGGGAAGTTCATGGACCATTTGTGTTGGTTGGCGAAATATTTCGAGTGTGAAATATCCGATTTGAGATTCGTGTGCGCGAACACCATCGTGATTTCTAATGTTACCAATACAGACATCAAAATGATTTCCATACTGAAAGATGCTGTAGAATTGTATTTAACTGTGAATAATGTAAGGGAAATTTGTCGAATGTACGAATCGTTTGTAGCAAAGAAAATCGAACATTTGAAAATGTTAGACTTTGTAAAATATTATAGAAATTTTTTAAATATTATATCAAAGCTCATTACTACTAGTACTTATAATGCTGATGAGGTAATTTTTGCTTTTTGTGACATCTCCAATTCCTTAGAAAGTTACTGTATTAGAGAATGTATGTATTATGATAGAAATATATTATTAACCGAGTTAAATGAAAGACTAATAAAGGATAAAGGATTTCGAAAGAGTAAATAAAGCAAACAATTTATATGAACGCGTGTGTGTGTGTGTTTTTATTTAATCATAAGTAAGCCAGATACAAACACATTCCTTAAAAGTAGGCCGCTGCACCTGTGTGTAATAGATATTGGCAGTGTATAGAGGTATCAGGTTTCACGCGATCGATCACCTTTAAAACTAGTCGAGTGGAAGCGACCGATGCAAGCGGCCTCTTTCCATACGAGTAATTTGAAGCAACAAAATATAAAATACTTATGAAGGAATAACAATTATAATGTTTATTAAAATGTTTTTCTACATTCCTCCAAAATTACAATGCTAGCTAGATATTTTAATGAATATGGGTTGGTTACATATGGTAAACTTTGACGAGATTTATATTTTAAATAACGTGATTCCTTATCAAATGATAATCTACCTGCATTTATATCGATTGCAAGTGGTGTATGTGGAAGCAAAACCTTCTTACTTATACAGCTATCGAAAGCTAAATCAAAATAATTAATTAGACTAAAGATATTTTTGAAATTACCATCGACTATAAAAATAATTTGAATATTCGTATCTGTAATATTTATAACAGACAAATTCTGGTTATATAACGTTGATAGAGGTAAATCGTACTTTATTGTATTTGCTCTTAATTTACAAATAAAAACATCGGCACTTACACCCCAAATAAAAATATCTACATCGGAAAATGTCGTTGTATATCATAGAAGATAAGCTACGCTCCCTCCAGCAATGACATAGGGAATGTCTTCTAGTACACATATAACTTCTTCTGGTATCTGAAGGGTGTTAATAGAGATCTTAGTTCGATCATCCTCATCAACAACTTTAATGAAAGTCGACAATGCTTGCCGGAGGGATTGCTTTGCTATCTCCATCTGTAACAAACAAAAGAACTTTTGATGGTTCTTCTGCTTCTTCAAAACGTATGGTTAGCTGCAACCAGATAGACTCCCAAGATCCAAAACCTCAATAATGCGAATTTATAAAATTGTCTTTTTTTATTCAACTACAACTTATTCATTAATACAATATTCGAGTGAGAGAGGGAGAGAAAGAGAGAGAAACACTAAGTAATTTGGTAATGGCCATATGAAAATGTGTTATAGGTATTCGGTATCAAATGCCGTTTATCGTCAAAGGGGCTTAGCCCAATTTTTGTTTGTTCGACACTAAATACTTGGTGTGCAAAGGAACGGATAGTACACTGTTTAATCATTAGCTCTTTAAAATTTTTTAAACAATTCTCATAATCATTAAACGTCAATTTATTTTTGACTACGTTATACTTCACACCTTTGGATTTTTTCGTAACCCGACCGCTCAAAAGCTTAAAAGTGTACATTTTCGATCGGAGACCAATAAAATGTGTAATGATTTTACCGTTCGTTTCATCTTTCATTAGACCTGGAACTTTTTTATTTACCAACGGCATACTGTATACGTTATCTGGTTCATAATCGGAAGTATCGAATTTTGACAAATGAGATTTAATGACTTCCTCGTACGCATCTTCACACCATAACTCATAGATGAAGCTGTCGGTGTCTGTGTACAAAAGTTTACATTTGTCAGTTCTCCCACCCATTTTCGGTAACATGTATTGATAATGAAACTCATACATGTACAATTTTGAAATATCCAAAATTGACATACCTATATACAAAGGTATATTAAATATCAATTCTGCTTTTTTTAATTCAATAATCAACAGATTTTCATCCAAAATCAGTCTACTGTGAAATAGGGGGGATGCAATGAAATTTTTAGCTCCATACCGTCCTTCCCATGTTTTGGCAATTTTCAAAATACGGTGTTTTCGTATATTTTCCATCGTTTTTCCGAATACCGCGTTATTAAAGAGTTTATAAAGATTTTTAAGAAAGGAAGTTGTGGCATTAGCTCTAAGGTTACTATTCAAATCTATATAGGGTTTCAACCAGGTGCTTTGTCGAAATTTTAAAATCTTATGTATTTTAGTTAGGACTAGACCGTTCGCTAGAGCCTGTTTTAAATTTCTATAATGTAAAATATACTCTTTCTTATTGTACAAAGTAGCCATTAACTTGGAGAATTTTGAGCCTGGGGGCAAGCGATGCTCGGCAGCGAAGGGGAAATCTTTATGTAGATCATGTAATTCCTGAGGATATTCCAAGTCCACTTGCACAATATATCCTTCTGGACCATCATCTGGAATGGATGTTACATTGAAATTATCGATGCCCTCCACCCACTCGAAACCACCCTCTGGAAGGGGCTCTTTCATTGCTGAGCCATACAAATTGTTAACATCGAAATAAAGGATGGATTGGATGGATTAGAAGCATTATAAGTGTCCATATACTTATTGTTCGCTTCGGAAAAGCGATTGGAACATACGGAAATTCCGCCGCGTATGGCGCGCTCTATAAACATTATCTGATCGACATCACGTAACAACTCTAATTTACATTGTGTGAATTTAAGCATGCAATCCCACGTGTATCCCGGCATCGTATAATACCATGCCGGATCTAATTTGTGGGTGGCAATACAATTTTTTCTAAAATTTTCAAACACATCTGCCAAAAGTAAGACGTCAGTTTTCAAATAGATGTCCGAATATTCACCCAAATTTTGGATGTTAAACGCTCTCCAAACCCCTTGAGCATGTGCATACTTCTCAGGACTAATGCTTTCATCCGTTAATCTGTTGTGAAAATGGTCAATGGTTGGTAATTCTGTTTCGTTTAACTTATCGGGGTGGGAAATATAATCGTAACAAAATACACCTTTTCTCGTTAACAAATTAAATTTGTCGTCTTCGACACACTCAAATTCACTTCTTACAATTACCAGACTATCTTTTTCCATGATTGAGACCAATTCATCGAGAGATGCGCCCAAAAATCGAATTGAATCTATAAAACGGAATTTTATTTTCGTTTCCTCGTCATATTGTGTAAATGAAATATACCGTTCCTTATTATTCGGTAGGATGCTTAATCTGCCCGATTTGGCCAAATCCCTAATTAAAAAATGCGAATCATAGCCCCCCAGATTATGAAACACTATGGGGATTATAAAGAGCTTCTTAAATGAGAGGTTACATTGCGCATGCGCGTACCCACGTGCATTCCCAGTAAAGTGATTATGGTCTAAAACAACCTTATCCTTAGGTCCAAATGGTTTCTCGCAAATGTGGCAGCTAGTTTTCCTTAATTGTAAGCTAGATTTGATATTTACAGGAATAATTTTCTTTATTTTTGACTCTACCAATTTTGCCACCTTTTTCAATTCCATCGTAAACCAATCTATGCAACCTGTTTCACGACAGCTTGCATAATATGATATGGAATTGTCGTAGGTACATTTTAAATAGTAACCGGCAGAATAAACCATATGTTTTTGGTATTTTCTAGTAGCTGCTGCTGCAACAAAACCGTCATCAAGCCCCTCCAAAAAGCTTTCAAAATCTGCATAAATTATGAAAGGTGCAGTTTGTTTAAAAATAAAATTTCTAAATTCCACATAGTCATATGGGGGAAACGATATTTTATATTCATTGGTATTAGCACAAAGTTTCACATGAGCATCAAACTTTTCTTGTTTCTGAAAATAGTTCAAGCATCTCTCACAAATGAATTTCTTATGCTCGTTCTTATTTAGCTGTGCTGAAACTAATCTAGACAAATGTTTAATATAACAGTAATGATATTTAATTTCTGCATCTTCTTCATTATCAACTTCAACATCCCCCTCATTGAATTTTGGATAATATATATTTTGAATTAACAACAAATTTATATGTCTCTCTACCTTATTTTTTGTTAATCTAACCGGAACTACAGAATAACTGTTCTTCTTTTGCAATTCTAAACCATAAACGTTAACAGATATGTCATTAGCACTCTCAAATTTGGAAATTTGGTGTAGTGGCATCGGAGCCTCTAAATTTTCTGTAATCAACACAGATTTATAGTGTGGATATGATGTTGTTAAATTTTTTTTATGGCTTCTTGATGGAAATATACCACATACAACAGACCAATAGAAACATGCGTTATCATTAGTGTTGCGGACATTGATAACTGCTTTTTTGTTTTCAATTTCCACAGGTAGCTTAATGAATGACGAACCGTTGCCCATTTCATATTTGTTAATATTAAATTCTATAAAAATTACGCGGCTCAGGGCCCAGCCGGAAAGGCGTTCTTGAAATTCAGACATTTTGTTGGAAATTTTATCTTTTATGTGAAGTAGAAACCAGCTGTGTACATCCGTTCCTTCATCAATTATACTGTTCCTGGTATTAAAATATTTATATTCCAAAATATCCTGATCATTAGATTGTTTTATGAATTCTCCACAAAAGTTAGCATTCACTTTGAATATCTTAAATTTCTTTAAAATAGTTTTAATTTTCTCTTGAAATAATGTTTCAGAATCTGCCAAAAATGGGACTATACACTTATGGGCCAAATTAATAACGACGCCCGTCCTAATTCTACCCTTGAAACATGAAGTGACATCTTCCCATTTCACCCTATGCTCTAATTGATCAGAAAATCCCGCTCCATGAATTGTTCTCAAGTATGTTTTTTAAAATACTGTAAATGCTCTATTATCGTTTGTATTTTACGAATTTTGCTAATAGATAAATTTTTCTTCTCTCGCAGTACACGGTTACATAATGTAATATGTCTTTGGATAGGTTTCACCCACACATTAAAATGGCCGCCCCTGTACTCTTTCAATTTCTGAATGAGTACAGCGCATTTCTTAATAATGGTGGCTACGTTCATTTTTTGGTCTCTCTCTCTCCTTTTACACAAAATACACACACACACACACACACTCACCTTTATACTTTGGTAATTTCAAATGTTATTAATGGATTTCGTTGGCCAATATCCTTGGTTCCTGTGTACCGAACACAATATTTCCCGGTGTTGAATTTTAGGGTGTGTGGTTCAAATTCTGCGGTAACCCTCTTTGGTAAGAACACCTTCCCTTCAGCCAACTCCAGTAGAACACACCGTCCAAATTGTGTGTCTACTACCTGGGCTGAAACTATTTTCTGCGGAACGTCCTGTGGTAAATCTTGTAATTTCAAATAGGGATTAGTATCACCGCCTGCAAGTTGGTTTAGTTTTGTTAAATCCATCTACAAAACATAGAAACATTCACAACTCGTATAATTACACATAGGATATACTCACTTTTCACACGAAACGTTGACTAGTCCACAAAACTTTGAGTACAAGCCGCAGCAGCAGCAGCAGGAGATTCTCTTCGAAACGATACTTCTAAACCGGAAAGAGGGCTTCCGTGTATTCTTAGAACACAAATTGGAAATGTTGCAAATGCTGTAGAAATAG
Source organism: Cryptocephalus moraei (assembly GCA_946251905.1). NCBI lineage: Eukaryota > Metazoa > Arthropoda > Insecta > Coleoptera > Chrysomelidae > Cryptocephalus > Cryptocephalus moraei. The sequence continues at coordinate 654,968 of OX276456.1, forward strand.
TGTAAAGTAAATGTTAAATTTGAATACTAATACGTCAATAAACAACACTGAACAAACTTATATTTACCTTACACTTCTAACGATCACGAAGACAGGCACAGGTAGACTGCTTTGTTGGGGAACTTCTGCTCATTCGAGATATACGCTCTCCTTTTATATGCTGATTACATGTCTGAGAATTAGTTTCAAATTACGTACGTACGTACCGGGTATAATGACCTGTTGTAGAATTTAGAACACATGAAGCCAAATAAGTGCCCCTCCGTTCGGTTCGACTTGAAGGTGAAGGAACTTTGTTTAATCTACATGAAGCCCCACAAGTGTCCCTCCTTTCGGTTTGACTTGAAGGTGAAGGAACTTTGTTTAATCCACATGAAGCCCCACAAGTGCCCCTCCGTTCGGTGTACCCTAATTAGGTCACGGACTGCGCGCGAACCTATCAAAATTTGGCGCGAACGACGTCCCTGTGGAGGTCTAGATTATGTGGGCCTTAGGTGGTGGGTGAGGGGGAGGGGGCCTGGTGGGGGACCTAGTGGGAGACCTAGTGGGAGACCTAGTGGGTGGCGGGGGTGGGGGGTAGCCCCAGGTGCGGGACCTGGTGGGTGGTGGGTGGGGGTTGGGGGTAGCCCCAGGTGAAGGGCCGGGCGAGAGGGGGCGCGCGCATCGCCAGGGTGGTGGCGCGAAATTTAAATTCTGAAAATGGCGGCATAAGTTAGGTTAGGTAGGTTTTCGGGGGTCAGAACCGGCCCTATCCATCTACTACAATTTGTTCCGCAACTGTGGGTATAATTAAAGATTTTGGGCTACCTGTATCAATTATTAATAGTTTTAATTGCGGTTGTAATATCTCTATGTAAGGCAAAGGAGATGTATCTTTAATTCTATTGTATCCATCCGAGACACAAAATGAAATTTTACATTTTCCAAATTGCTGTGTTTTACAAGATGAGAAAAGTCGGAAAACTTGTTATTTGTGACAACATTTAAAAATTATGGTGTCCGTGTTTGTTGAAGATTGATTTAGAGCAGGGATTTATTGTTCGTCTAGTATTGAAAGATGGATTCCGGGATGCTGACATCGATTCTGATTTCGATAATTTAATATTTTCGATAATTCGGTGGAATTAATGGTGGACCAAATACTTAAGTATTTGTTTTTAGTGTTGTTTAAATTTGATTTGGTCTGTACGTAATTTCTTGGATAGTTATAATTTAGTGAATTGAACTGTTACTGATTGTAATTGGCTGGTAACACTGATTGAATTTCGGTTGAAAGTTAGCTAGGACTCGTATTTTGGGGTTTTAGTTGGTTACTTTTCGGGAAGAGGTTTCGTTATTCGTCAGAGTTGCCGTAAAGTTTTTAAAATTGTTAAATTCGTCAGAGTAAGTTTTTAGAGCTTACGTTGACTAGCACCTTTACTGGCATGTTTAAGAGACCCTGGTCTTTTCATGGGCATATTATTTTTCAAAATAATGAATGTGCTCAATGAATGTGTTCAAAGAGTTTTGTCACAGTGACTGATTGACGTAGTTTATCTTTCTAAAACTTATTAGTTTAATAATTCTTTCAACAACTTGACTTCTTAATAGTTGTAGGAGTAGGCGATCAACATATTTTCCCTTATGCAAAGTTTGTTTTACTAGGTTCTTGTAGAAGACAATCTGAATCTCATCCTTCAGAGAAACGTCGCATTAGAACCAGAAGGATTTTTCCCTTTTAGCCCCTTTCAACAATGAAACACGATTGGAGTTCTTGTTGTCAGGGGCCCCAGGCGTGCAGACAATGATACCCTAGATGCACTGCACGAACTACACCAACTGGTATTGATTGTATTGGCACCACCTAGTCGAGTCAAATTATCATTTCACTGGCAACTTTTTCCGTAGAGATCCGATTGAGATGCGGTTTTTTGCAAAATGTTCAGGAAGACGTCTATAACAAAAGGTACATCTAACCTCTTTACGCTCGTCCTTTTTTAATTGTTTATTTAACAAATGACCCAATTTTGTTACACTATTGATGAATATATGGTATATATCACAAACGGTTCCACGAAAATGTCTCGGAATTGTTTTCTCGGGCGTTTTAAAGATCCCTCTTTATCACTTGAATGTCAAATATATTAATTATTGCTAAATTGTTGTAACTGGGGTAATTAACAAATTAATAACTCAACGCCCGAAATCGCCAGAGAACCGAATTTTTTTCCGATACTATATCGTGCTTCTTAAGGCGAACCATCGACACGAGATTGTTGCAAATATAATTGTTTATTGTTCGATTGTTGCAACCTCGCTAATTAACAAATTAATAACTCTACTCCCGGAACCGTTAGAAAACCAGATTTTTTTTCAATATCTTTAAGATCACGAGGGGAACCATCGGCACAAGTTTATTTCCTGTAATTGTTTATTGTTTAATTGTTGCAACCTGACTAATTAACAAATTAATAACCCTTATCCGATAAATGTCAGAACACTGGTGTTTTTTTCTGTAATGGAATGGGGGTTATTCAGAATTCGTAGGTAAGGGCTTCAAATTATCCTTGTATGGCAACTGTGTAGGCACAGTATTGTAACGGGCTTAGTGCGGTTACTTGTGAGATTTGGCGCTGGGACGGAGTTCGGGAGTTCGGTTAATCGGTTTTAGGAGTCGGTTTTACGGTTTTGCTCGGGCGCCAGAATTTTAAGGGTTTTCTCCCTCGGGAATGTGCCTGGGTAATTTATTACGAACTCAGGAGATTACCAGGGATGTCTGTAGAAATGAAACACACGTTCAAAAACAGAAAATCCCAAAATTAGTTTATTCCCAATCGGCCGTGAAAACAATTCGTACAAATAATACCTGCGAGGTCGTCGAACGGAGATAGGCAAAAACTTATTTACAATTATTTATGTATCTTGAAAGGAAACACACAAATGCGAAAATATTAAAGTATCACAGTTGAAGAGAAATAAAATTTTATTCTAAATGAAATCGGAAAGATCGAAAACTGTTCAACTAAGAGAAAATGCGGAAACTGAAAATTACAATACTTTTGCTAACAATAAAAATTAAGATCTGGAATATGAAAAACCCTCTATATATTGAAAATGAGAGAACGAAAAATTATCTTAACAATTTCACAATGAAAGCGGAATAGCTAAATACGGAGAAGATAAGAAAACGTTCAGTGTCTAATATTCAGTAGTGCGGCTTTTACGAGAGAGCGAGAGTGAGAGAGAGAGCAAGCGGAGGACAGCGTAAAATCAATTTTTCCCTCCAACGAAGGAAAAATTAATTCGCAGCGGTTCGGAGAGACGGATATTTTGACGGTAGTACAGATCACTCACATATATCGGTCGGTAACGGACAATTACATAACATATAACGGCGGAACAATCACAGATACATATAATTCGGTCGGTATTACGTTCACAATCGGTCGGTCTAGATGTAACGGTGCGGTAACGTTCACAATTACATGTATCGGTCGGTAGTACGTTCACAATCGGACGGTTATGTAACAAATAACGAATAATTCGGTCGGTTTGATCGGTCGGACGGTAACGTTCACAGGTACATATAATTCGGTCGGCGGTACTCTCACAATCGGACGGTAATAATTAATTCGGTCGGTTTGATCGGTCGGTAACGCTCACAATTACAAATACGACAATTACATATATCGGTCGGTAGAACAGAAACACAACGGATAAATGCTAATAACGGGCGGTTTGTCACAGACAAGTAATGGCTCTCACCTTGGATTAACTCAGGCAGAGAACGCCGTAGAGGGCGAGTGGCTCATATTCATTTAGTCCTGATATTGAAACTATGGTGGATTGAACAGTGCCTTATCGGCCGCCATCTATCCGAGATAGATTTGATTTCGCGTTTAACTGTATGGTGGGTGGTCTACCCTCAGCTCTCGAAAATCGGTTTCGTTACAGTATATATAATTCTAACAGTATGCTCACTTCTTTGATGCCTATGAAAAAGCCGGCGTTTTTTGCAAGTGGTTGTAAAGTAATAAAAATATCGTTATCCCGGCAAGTTCGGAGACCGAGGAGGTGCGAGGAAGAGAGGTGGGCCGACTAAGTCGGCAAGTTCCTAGGCCGAGGGGGATGCGACGAGGAGAGGTGATGTGGTGTTCGAATAAGCCAAGTGAGCATACTGTTAGTATTATACGGAGCTTTTCGATCGAAACGCTTGGTGGGAAACCAACAAGAGCAAAAGAGAAACCAGCAGTAGTTCGTTAGCGTGACAAAGAGAGAAGTTTTGCAACGTTGCCGGCCGAGCACGCAGTCCAAGTCAACGCGTGTATCGCTTCACACTTTCAGATGTGTGCGGTACAGTGTGCGGAGCGGATGACTATAATGTTTCGCGAGCTAGCAACATCGCAAAAGGTCGTTCTCTGTTTAACTTGCGAGAAATATATGGCCTTTCCTTCGCTCTCGTGCTTATCCTATATTGCGACTCTTTAGAAACGGTCTGTATATACTGTGGTGTAGGTAATAGAAGGTTAAATTCGAGAAAAAACGCGGCAGTACGACTGTTTCATGTTTGCCGACCGACGAGAGAGATAAGCGCAATGTTGTGAGAGTCACAAAACACATACATTCATATTTGCAACAACCTTATGTTTCGCCTCAAAAACCCTGAGTTATTGGCAAAAATTCTGATTCTCTAATGATTTTGGCCGTAGAGTTATTCATTTGTTAATTAGCAATAAATATATTATAATTATATTATATAGCAATAAACAATTATATATTTGCAACAATCTTCTGCCGATGGTCCGCCTTAAGAAACGAGAGATAGTAGCGGAAAAAAATTCGGTTCTCTAGCGATTTCGGGCGATGACTTGCCCTTGCGATTAATTTGTTAATTGCCCAAGTTACAACAGTTTAGCAATAAATAATAAATTTAACACTCAAGTGATAAAGAGGGATCTTTAAAACGCCCGAGAAAACAATTCCGAGACATTTTCGTTGAACCGTTTGTGATATATACCATATGTTCATCAATACTGTAACAAAATTGGGTCATTTGTTAAATAAACAATTAAAAAAGGGCGAGCGTAAAGAGGTTAGATGTACCTTTTGTTATAGACGTCTTCCTGAATATTTTGCAAAAAACCGCATCTCAATCGGATCTCTACGGAAAAGTTGCCAGTTTTCACTTTTTCCGTTCTAAATTGACTCGACTAGACTCGCACATTTGCTCGCATAGTCACGGCCTCTCTAGAGACGGTATGTGCAACTTTTGACATGTTGTGGACCAAACTTTAGTGTGCAAATATGTTCGCGGGTCGCGTAGATGGTACAAAATAAAATATCGTCGGATTTTAAAGTAGTGTCAAAGACAAATACCGTATTTGTCTTTGGTAGTGTTTATAATTTTTAGCGATAGATATCAGACATGAAATAATAAGACAATGTAATTATAATACTGCAACGTTTATTTTCTAATTTATTTAACAAACTTAGCTACTTGTTCACTAGACTAGACACTACTTAATTTATTTGTACTGCTCCGCTTTCGGATCGTATGTCGCGTTCACGTCTGCTTCTCTACTTCTAATTATCTCCTCGATCACAAGCCCGCTTATATATACTCCTTGATTCTGCTCTAGAACCTTCTCGTATACTCCAGAAGGTCTGAATTGTTCTTTTAATAATGTTTACGTAGGAAATGTTCAGAAGGTCTTAATTAACTTTCCGTAAACAACAATCTGGGAGAATTCATGGAGCTGTCTTTTACGCGTCGTGGTAATTCTTTTGAAGTAGCAGCTTCGCTCGGAGCGAGTAAACATGTGTCGCGTTGTTTACTTCGCGCATTACACTGCCCCCGCCTTAGAGACGTTTCGTCTCGGAACGTATCCCTGGTAGGCCCGTGCACCAGTCGACATGGTGCAGGCCCAAAACAGCAGACTAAAACTTCCACTCCGGTATTCTTCAACACTACTTCCAGCATAGTCCGGACAACCCTCCAGTCCAGCTGATCTCGTTCAGCACCTAACTTGGGGACAGCTAGCTTCCTGATGTCAAGCTCCAGCAGTCGGTCTCGTAGCCTATGCAAGGTTCGCCATACATCGTGATAACATGGTTTAAGGGACCCGACCTCCTTCGTAACCAGATAAAAGATGTGTCTTACGTTGTCACGTAGTTCCAGAACCTTGCCAATTTCCGGGAGTTGCGCTCTGAGTTGTTCCAAGCGCCCGTACTTCTTCTTGAAAACCGTGGCGATACCTCATGACATTACCAGGTCGACAGACACGCAATGGGCCAACGAGTACTCTTCAGGTACGCTGAAAAAATCCTGTTGTTTTTCACAGGTTACCCCATACCGTGCTTTTCCGGTACCCCCGTAGGCGCTCATAAATTCTTCGAACGAAAGTTCGTTCTCCTGCGCCAACGTGTTTCTTACTCGGGGAACCTGCGCCTCATCGTGCGACCCCTCATAGGGTGCCAACCGATTGAAGTGCACCACTCTCGGCTTGCCGTTTGGTAGTTTGCTTACCCGGTAGACCACGTCATTGATTCGTTTCCTTACAACATAGGGACCTCCCCAATTGGTCTGTAACTTAGGGGACAAACCACGTTTCTTCTGTGGGTTGTACAGCCAAACTCGATCTCCAATTTGGTAGCCACCCTCTTTAGCGTTGATGTAGTAACGCTCTTTGATGCGATCACTTGCGATATTTAGTTGGTACCGGACTTGATCGTGAATTTCGTTCATCCTTTGCCGCATCCGGGAGACGTAATCTTCCGCCGAAACGTCCTCGTCCGGTCTAGCGCCAAAGGTTAGATCACAGGGCAGTTTAAGTTCTCGCCCGAACAAGATTGTGGCTGGAGTTTGTCCTGTCGACTCATGAACGGCCGAGCGGTAGGCCATCAGGAAGAACGGCACGTGTTCGTCCCAGTCTCGTTGATGTGACGAGACCATTTTTGCCAGGTAGCGGTTGAGGGTGCGATTCATTCGTTCTACCATGCCGTCAGACTGAGGGTAAAGGGCCGTGGTTCTTGTTTTTCGTACCCCAAACTTCTCACAGATCACAGAGCACATCGGCCACTGTCTCTGCCTCCTGATTATGGAGAGCGTACGCTTCTACCCACATCGTAAAGTAGTCCATCACGACCAGGATGTATTTATTCCCCTTTTCGGTCTCAGGGAAGGGTCCTGCTATATCAATAGCGATCCTTTCGAAGGGGCTTCCGACGTTATATTGTTTCATGGGAGCTTTCGGTCGTCTTTGTGGCCCATTACTTGCGAAGCATGTAGTACATTTCTTGCACCAGTCCTTCACGTCGTCTGAACAATTGATCCAGTAGAATCGCTCCCGTACCTTCTGCGGCGTTTTCTTGATCTCTAAATGTCCACCAGACGATTCGTCGTGAAGGTGCCGCAAGACCTCCGGGATTTTACTGGAGGGAATTACCAACTGCCGTCTTTCCTCCGTCCCGTCTTGGCTCTCCAGTACGCGTTTTAGTAGTCCATCCTCAACCACTAACGAGTCCCACTGTGCCCAATAGCTCTTGAGTTTTGGCGAGCCAGGTGATACCTTTTGCCACTCAGGACGCTCTCCTCCCTCTTTCAAAACCAGGATTTTTTTGAGGACCGGCTCTTTTTCTTGCTCTTGTCGTAACGAGGATGGTGTCCATTCCTCGGCGACCACGGTCGTTCGGTAGACTTTCTCGGACTTTTCCTCAGCTCTATGACAATGAAGACACTCATCAGGGCATGGTCTTCTCGAGAGTGCGTCTGCGTTTCCATGACTCTGTCCTGGCCGATGTTCTATGACAAAGTCATACTCCTGGAGCCTCTCGATCCAGCGAGCGATCTGTCCTTCGGGATTCTTAAACTGGAGGAGCCATTTAAGAGCAGCATGATCGGTCCGGATCAAAAACCTCCTTCCACACAAGTATTTATGGAAGTGCTCGATGGACTTGACGATGGCCAATAATTCACGTCGGGTGATGCAGTAATTCCTTTCTGGTTTGGAGAGTACCTTGCTGAAGTATCCAAGGACACGTTCTTGTCCCTCCTGACGCTGCGACAGATCACTTCCAATTCCCACATTGCTCGCGTCGGTGTCCAGGAAGAACTGTCCTTCTGGCAGAGGAAAACTCAGCACTGGGGCACTGGTCAACTTCCTCTTCAGCTCGTCGAAGGCAGACTGGCATTCCTCATCCCAACAGAAGTTTCGTCCTTCTTCCGTGAGCCTTATCAACGGCTTAGCGACGTCGGAGAACATCCGGACATAGCGTCGGTAGTACGTGCAGAGTCCCAGAAAACTCCTCAACTGGTGTTTATCTGCCGGTATTGGCCACTCCTTCACCGTACTTGTCTTGTCCAGATCAACGGCGACGCCCTCTCTGCTCACTACGTGCCCTAAGTAAGAGACCTTCTTTCTGAAGAGCTGATATTTCTTCGGGTTCAGTTTCAGCCCCGCACCTCGCAGTCTCTGGAAGACGTCATCTAAGTTTTTTAGATGTCCTTCAAAGGTCTTGCCCATCACAATGACATCGTCCAAATAGACTAGGCACGTTTTCCACGTCAAACCCATTAGCACGCTCTCCACCAGCCTCTCAAAGGTCTCTGGGGCATTACAAAGTCCGAATGGCATGACTGTAAAATGCCACAGGCCGTTACCGAAGGTAAATGCCGTCTTTTCCTTATCGGCAGGGTCCATTTCGACTTGCCAATAGCCGCTTTTTAAATCCAAGGTCGAAAATATCGTGGATCCAGCAAGGGTATCGAGTGTGACGTCGATTCGTGGTAGCGGGTAGCTGTCCTTTTTGGTGACACTGTTCACCTGCCGGTAGTCTACACAGAATAGAGTAGTCCCATCCTTTTTCTTCACCAGTACTACCGGCGAGGCCCATGGACTGCTTGACGGCTCGATGACCCCGTCCCGCTCTAGGTCCCTGATGATTTCCTCGGCTTCCTCCCGTTTGGCCAAGGGTAGTCGTCTTGCTGTTTGTCGAATCGGTCGTGTCTCGCCAGTGTCAATTTTATGTGTCACGACCTTAGTCTTTCCCAGCTTCCCATTCTCGGTGGTAAATATGTCCTGGTACTTATTTATTAATTCGTGGGCCTTTTGTTTCTGTGTGGGCGAGAGAAACGCACTGGTCTAGGAAAGAATTTGTTTCAAGTGCTGCGGAGTGTGTCTGGACCTTTCTTCCTCACTAACGCCCCTTACGATGGCCGAAGCGACTTTACACGTGCCCAGCTTCGTACCCTTCTTGATGGTAACCGGGTACTGATTGATGTTGAGTAGTCGCACAGGCACTTCACTTGAGAGAGTAACGAGCGCCTTTCCTACCAGTACCCCCCAAGCCAGTCGATTGTTATCGTTTTCTGGTTCGATCACGGCTGGAATTCCCTCTTCCACAACACCCCTCAGACAGGTAGAGGTGATCGTTTCGCTTCGTTCCGGGAGAATCACATCTTCTGCCATTATTACGTCTAACACAAAGTTGTCACGATTGTGTAGCAGTAATTCTTCTTGACCGATCCTCAACACTCGGTGTCCGAAATCCAAATGGAATCCATGATTCCTCATGACGTCCATCCCCAGTATGACGTCTTCCTCAATTTCGGCTATGAGAACAGGATGGTCAAACTTTACTCGTCCTAACGTCATGCTAACCGTTGCTTCACCGTGTATTACTGCCTTCTCCCCAGTGGCAGTTCTTAATTGCCACCTACTTGGCCTAATCTTCCTACGGTCCCTCACAACTTCCGGGCGTACGATCGTCTTCGTAGCTCCCGTGTCCACAAGCATGGCGTGGGATCTCCCGTCGATAGTACCATCGACGTACGCGCTCCCCAATTGGTGGGAAAACGAGGCTATACTGGCCCGGGGGTTTCCACTGCTACGGGTCGACGTTCCCCATTTCTTATCGACCCTCATTAGATTTCCTGGGCCTTTGCCGGCGCCGCTGTTCTGGGCCGCATGCAAGAACTCTTCACGTGGCCCACTTCGCCACAGTTCCAACAGCGAACTACCTTCTTCTTCGCCGGCAACACCTTCATGATCTGCTGTAGGACCCTTTCCACGAGTTTTTCAGTGTCTACTTCCTCTGTAACCGCTCGAACACGGCCGTGACCGCGGGAGGCTTCCATGGCTGCATCATGCTCCAGTGCGATGGCGAGCGCGTCCATTAATGTTTTCGGTCGAGCTAGCCTCAGGGCCCTCTGCAGTTCCTGGTCCCGCAGCCCGCTCAAGAACGTCTGCACTGCGAGGCACTCCATCATCTGTTTCGGTGCCGTGGGATACGCCAACCTCACTAGCCTGGCTACGTCCGCTTCGAACTCCTGCAGGGTCTCGTTCGATCTCTGACGGCGATTGGACATCTGGGATTGATGGACTTGCTCCAGATGTGTTTGGCCGAACCGCATTTCCAGTCGCCTCAGCAGCTCCTTGTAATTCCCGGCTTCCTCGGTTGGTAACGTCTGAAGAACTTCCAACGCCTCTCCACGTAAGGCGAGGGAAACCGCCTACCGTAAGGGAAACAGCTTTCTCGTGAGGGGACCAAGCATTAGCCTCCGCTGCTGCCTCAAACTGCTTCTTGTAGCTGGCCCAAGGAATTTTTCCGTCGAACGTTGGGGGCGTCACTCGATTGGTGGATATCGAGTTCTGTTGAACGACCGCCTTTATTTCTTCCTTCGTCTCGCCGCTACTAACTCGCTTTAGTCGTTCTTCCAACTGCTTCGTCTTCGGTTTAATTTCGTCTTCTTTCCCATCGCCGCTACTGAGTTGTTCTAGTCGTTCTTCCAAGTGCTTGATCTTATGTTCAATCTCCTTACGCTGAGCCACAATCTGGTCGGTTATCACTTCCCTCTGGGCGGCGATTTGAGCAGAAATATCTTCCCTCTGGGCGGCGATTTCTTCCCTCTGGGCAGCGATTTGAGCAGTGATAACTTCCCTCTGGGCAGCGATTTGAGCAGTGATGTCTTCCCTCTGGGCGGCGCTTTCTTCCCTCTGGGCTGCGATTTCTTCCCTCTGGGCGGCGATTTGAGCAGTGATGTCTTCCCTCTGGTCGGCGATTTCTTCCCTCTGGGCGGCGATTTCTTCCCTCTGGGCAGCGATTTGTGCAGTAATATCTTCCCTCTGGGCGGCGATTTGCTTCGTGATGTCATCGTCTTCGAACTCGAAAACTTCCGGGTCCTGGCCATTTTCTTTCAAAAATGCCGAGAGTCGGTCCTGGAGTTCGGTCTTCTTCCCTTCTGTTTCCAATTCTCGTTCCTCGAGTTCTTTTTTTTAACTCGGCCGCTTTTAATTCGCGTAACTTCTTCATGATCCCACTTTTGACACCAATGTAACGTTTATTTTATAATTTATTTACATTGACCGTACACTAATTTATTTAACACACTTAGCTACTTGTTCACTAGACTAGACACTACTTAATTTATTTGTACTGCTCCGCTTTCGGATCGTATGTCGCGTTCACGTCTGCTTCTCTACTTCTAATTATCTCCTCGATCACAAGCCCGCTTATATATACTCCTTGATTCTGATCTAGAACCTTCTCGTATACTCTCCAGAAGGTCTGGATTGTTCTTTTAATAATGTTTACGTAGGAAATGTTCAGAAGGTCTTAATTTACTTTCCGTAAACAACAATCCGGGAGAATTCATGGAGCTGTCTTTTACGCGTTGTGGTAATTCTTTTGAAGTTACAGCTTCGCTCGGAGCGAGTAAACATGTGTCGCGTTGTTTACTTCTCGCATTACAATACAATTTATTAAAATAACAAAATGAAATGAAACAAAAAAAACCCATGGCATGCCAGGCTGAAAGGTAGATTTATGGGTAGGATATATAGTAATATAACACACGATATGTCAAAAAAATGCATACGAGTTGTGAAAAAATATAAACGACAAAATTTTAAAGTATTTGCAAATAACTTTTTCTCTGTACATTTCACAAAGATATGTTTTATACAAAAGTTGTTCGCCTCTATAAGGGCAACAAAAAATCTAAGTAACATTTTTCTCTCAGACGCGAAATAAAAGTTTTTTTATTTTTTATTTTTTGACAAAAATAACTATATTTTTGTACTTTTCTCGACAGATTGTTTTAGATAAAAGTTGTTCACCTCCATAAGAGCAACAAAATATACTATGTTGCAAATAATTTGAGACAAGATTACAGTAAAGGTGGTACAAGACCCCCCCATAAACGGTCATAAATTATGTGATGAATGGGAGAAAAGTGAAGTGGTTAGGTATTTGCCGATTAGGAGACGCTTTAAAAATGCTGCCTATTTGGATATATGGACCGTACCGGAATTTTAAAATGATCACAGACAATTTAATCGGCTTTGTGTTTGCGTTTTCTGAATTTTGTAGAATGACAAACGAATGTATAAAAAAACAGTGTACTACATTAACAAAATTACTCATATATTACAAGTACCTATATTACACATACGTACTCACAATAGGTAAGAAATATATGTTACATTATTTTTAATAATACCTAATGCCTAATAGAACATATATATTTTTTTAAATTATTGAACAGGTGTAATACTAGAGATACCTATTTACATATTTGTTTCTGCGAACGCTATAGGTATGGTTATTTAATATTTACATAAAGCATATAATACACCGTTATAACATCTAATATAGGTACATTTAATACTTTCCTAATATTAATCATAAATAAAAAATACCTTAATACAAGGATACTGCACTAACATAAAAGTATATTATTCGTATAGTTCGGTATCTTCGCTATCGGTTTCATTTAAATTTATTATGAACGGTTTTAAATTAGTAAACATATTTCTATAATCTGTTTCAATTTTTATAACGTGACTTATGTATTTTTTTCCAATTGTCATCAGTTATTTCATCGGCTACTTGTTTTATTAAGTCGATTACTAAATTCGGCAATTCCGGAGATTTATTTTATTTCGTACCCCCTTTTTTAAAAGAGCCCATATCAATTCAATGAGATTTAATATACAATATACAATATACAAAGGTGGCAACCTTAAATGAGTGCCCTCTTTCCTTAGCCATCTCATTAACTACGTATTTTTATAGGGTATTTATAGGGTTTTTATAGTATTTTTATATTTATTATAAGTTCTTAATTAAAGCCTTTGTTAATATCTAAGTACGGTCCATTATTATATGCAAATTATTGTAAACATCCAGTGGTAACACGTAGATAACAATTTTTAAGCCTCTTCATCTTCTTCGTTTATGATCTTTTACGATCGGGGTTCAGGTAATACCAGTAACATGTACCACAATTCGTGTCTCAAATAAATCGCGACGGACTATACCTTAGTAACATTTTTCTCTCAGACGCGAAATAAAAGTTTTTCTTATTTTTATTTATTTTTGAAAAAAAAATAACTTTTTTTCTGTACGTTTCTCGAAAGAATGTTTTATACAAAAGTTGTTCGCCTCTATAAGATAAATAAAAAACCTAAGTAACATTTTTCTCCCAGACGCGAAAGAAAAGTGTTTCTTTTTAAATAACAAGCCGCCATTTTGATGTGTATTTTGTAGTGTGTTTTAATTGCTACTGGTTATAATATACTAACTGTCCTTGTTTTTGAAGTTTCGAATTCAAATCATTCAAATGGCCTGTAAGGTCGACCAGAAATGTCACATATCCATTTTGGATCACTCAATTCAGATAATGGTTTACCTTTTATTTGCATAAAATTTGCTATCTCATTTCTAAGCTCGTAAAACCGTTTCAGCATTCTCTCTTTGCTTAGCCATCTGACTTCACAATAATATGTTACGTCGTCATATTCGGCTGATATTTCATCCAAAAACGCTTTGAACTGACGATGGTTAAGCCCTCGGGTTCGAATAAAATTGATTGTTTTTACTACCACATTCATAACCTTCTGGAGTCCAATGAACCTAGAACACAAGTTCTGTTGGTGGATAATGCAATGAAGGACTATCAAATCATCTTTTTTGCACATTTAATTCAGTTGCTTTTTCATCCAAAATTCCGATGAAACCTTTACTTAAGCCGACCATAGAAAGTGCACCATCTGTGCATACTCCAACTAATTTTGACCATGGCAAGCCAAAACTTGTGAATACCTTCTGAACTTCATTAAAAATATCCTCTCCTGTAGTGGTTCCTTTTAGCGGCTGTAAAGCAAGCAATTCCTCAGTAACAGTGAAGTCTTTATCAACACCTCGAATAAATATTTAAGCTGTGTCATGACTGTGTCATGTCGTGACTGTGTCAAGCTGTGTGTTAAATAAATTAAGCTGTGTCAGACAAATCAGTGCTCTCATCTAATGCTATGGAAAATGATTCAAAACCAGCCATACGGTTAGTCAACGTTGTTTTTATATCATTAGCCATCATTTCTATACCTCGGACAACAGTTCGCTTTGACAAACTAATTTTTTTCAAATTCATTTTCCTTTTCAGGACACAAAACAACTGCAAACTTATAACATACACTCCTTGATAAATTCTACTTCAGCAAATGGTTTTAATGGCTTTGCCAAGTTTGAACTATAATAACTATAAAACTAGCTTTTATAAAATTATCAAGTTGTGTTCTGTGTTTATGAAACATTTACTGCCGTTTTCCCAAATTTGCGGTAAGCTTCTGGATTTTGTCTTTTCTTATTTGTCCTGTAAGTGAGTGCAGCATAGGATGCTGAGTTGAGTAATGCCGCTTTATATTGAATACTTTCATCACTGCAATGGATTCATTACACAGCAAACAAATAGGCTGTGATGTTATGGTTCGACGGTGTGAATTTTAGGATTCAGGTAACCTTAACTTTAGGGAAAAGGTAAATCCATAATTATGGTAAGGTTGTAGAGCGAAACTTATCTTTATTGCTCTGCAGTTCGGTGGCAACTCCTGTCGTTTTACAAGTCAAATATTATTTACAAAAATTGCATAGTTAACAGTTTAATGTAAATTATTAACAAATTCGTTTAACTAGGTGAAAGTGCAGTGGAATTGGTAGAGTTCATTATCCCTTTATTGTTGTTGAATTATTAATTAAAGTCAGCTAAATTAATATATTGAAACAAATGTTGATACTTAGTGAAATTCCACGTTTTACATACACCTTCCACTTTTACAAAAAAAAAATTAATTTACGTAGTTAACTTATTTTTTTTTATTCATGATAGAATTTCACTCTATTTTTACGTAATTCAACTAACTTATTATCTATACAAACAATCAAATTTACCCCTTTATCCTCTTGTACAACATACGGTCCCTTAAAAATATTTTCACTTTTATTTGTCGAGGTATTTTTTATCAAAATTTTTGTTCCCGGATTATAATGAATAAACTTACATTTAATATCATATTCCCGCTTACGATTTTCTTTCGATGTCACTAAATTTTCTTTAGCTTCCTTACTAGCCAATTGGATTCGGTATTTCAATTCGACAGGATAATTATCAAAATTATACGTAGGGTCTACTGTACTACTTAAATTTGATGGTAATTTGGTGGTAAGATTTTCCAAAAACTCATTCATACGGTGTATATCTGGTTTCTGAGTGAACGCTGGTATTATAAGCAAAACACCAAAATGATAAGCAAGAACTCCATGTTTCAGGGTGGTTTGACGCATGAATTCGCAAAAAGTTTCCCAAAGTCTTATGAGAATCTTCAATCGGTCCCAAAGTTTCGTGATGATATGCCATAGAATTAAGTTGCCTTATATTTAATATTTTGCATGTGTCTTTAAAGATGTTCGTACCCTTATCGGTCAAAATTCCATCTAGTACTCCGTACCGTAATATAAAATTTTCTACAAAGGTTCGGGCTACGGTTTCGCTTTCTTTATTTTGTAAAGGGTAACACTCTACATATTTACTTAAATCGCACTGTAAAGTTAATATATATTTATTATTATATTATTCAGTTTGAAAGGGTCCAACAATGTCTAAAAGTATTTTACTGAACGCTGACGACGCAGTGGTCGTTATTGTCAAGGGTTGCGGTTTTATAATAGAATATTTTCCTTTTTGACATAGTTCACATTTTTCGATAAACTTGGAAATATCTTTATACATATTTGTCCAATAATAATACCTTTTGATGTTATTATAGGTGCGATTAATCCCAGCATGTCCTCCTGTAGGAAGCATGTGGAAATCATTAATAATTGATTTTTGAGTTTCCTTATCATCAATCCTTCGTACCTCTTTTAGAAGTGCTATTTTAATACCAATATTTTTAATACTATTCGGAGTACTCCGTATCTCTTCTAATAGTTTTTTATTACCGTCGACTTTAAATATTATTAATTGTGCAATGTTAAATTTTTCATATATCTCTTTCAGGGCTCTCAACGATGGTCCTAAGATATACGTTGATCGAGGGGCCTGTTTGATATATATTATCTTACGTTTTTTATTATATATTACGTTTTCTTCGCATGAAAAGTTTTCTTTACATGAGAAATTGCAACTTTTTTTAGATTTTCATTAAATTCGGTATCGGTGATAACCAGCGGCGGGCGTATTCTGTCCAGTAAAACTTGTTATTTTTATTAGGATATTTTTTACATACACCTAAACTCACTTCAATTTTCAAAAAAGTGTAGCTACTAAAAAACGAAAAGCGAAATTTTATTTTTGTAGGTGAATACTCGTGAATATTTTTACATGCTTACGTCTCGTCTTACTATACTATAGTATGTAGTTAATATAGGAGTGTACAGAATCGGTCACTGGACAGAATACTCCATAGTCCATAGTCCATACGTCCCTTTCGAAGGTCTGCCTGACACTTTACCTCCCGGATTAAGTACACCGCGAGGTTACTGGCCAGATTACATCCGCCCATAACCAGCAATTCTACAAATTCTGGAGGAGGTCTAATAATCTCAACGACTCCAGGATGATCAATCCTGTTATCGTTATTAACATTAGTAGAAGTATTGGTGTCAAGGATATTTTTATGTGATATTGCATTATGGTCATTACGAACATGCTTGCTTGCTTTAGATCATCTGAGCTTAAGATGATCCTTGATAAAGCGTCTACTGTGACATTATCTTGGCCTTTTATATAATGAATGGTGAATTTATATTCTTCTAGAGTCAATCTGAATTTTGTTAACTGGCTACTTGGGTCTGCTTTCTTAAACAAAAAAATTAGAGGTCTATGGTCTGTATAAATTTTGAATTGTTTGCTAAATAGGTAGGGCCTAAATTTTGTTCACATCTTTGAGGAATTAAGGTAAAAATGCTGTGCTCTGATTTTAATGGTATAATTATTTTGGTATTATTGTGTATAATTGAAAATTCGAAATTTTTATAATTTAAAACAGCTGAATATTTAATAAAGAAATCCGAACCGATAACACCTTGTACACTACTTTCAAAGTCAGCCACGACTTGAAATTCATGCTGAATTGCATAATGACCTATCTCTAGGGAATTATTAGTACTTCCTCAACATTCTCATAAGATTTCTTTATGCGAATTTTTGCGTTTTGCGAAAATCTTGCTATCAGTACAAAAGTTGGTTATCAAAGATTTTTTACTGGCAACGTTAATGAAACTATTGTAAAGTTCAATGACATCGATAAGTTGTTTAACATAATACTCTATGTCATCCATAAGTGGCAACAGACTCGCAGCGGTTTTTAAATCATAATCCCCCATTATGTTTAACTTCCGACCTTCGTTATTACTATCTAAACTATCTAACCTACTTTTCAATAACCCTCTTATTTCATCAAGATGTAAACTTTTAGCCTCACTATATTTTTTAGCTTTTTTTAATTCTACACTACTCTTATCTGATTGATTAAAACTTTCCTTAACTTCATTATATTCTTTCTCAATCGCGTCCAAATAGATTAATTTTTGATTAATTACCTTTAAATTCGTACCTTCAATTGTTCATATATATTAGTGAATGGTTCTATCTTAGACATCACTTGTAGCCTCTTCTCATTCTGCTCACGTAGTCACTTATTTACACTTATTCGCTCCGTCATTTATTCACAGCTCCTGGTGATGATAGCATCCTCCGGCTTAGACCTGTTGTCGGCTCCTTGATACTTCTCTCCGAATTTTATTCTCCAACATTCTCCTTAAAAGTGCAATTAGGTAAAGCACTACTCAAACGATGACCAAGATGAAAGCCGTTGTGTCCAGTATTTCTCCAACAGAACCGTTAATTGTATTCGAAATACCTCCATTGTTTTCTGCTTGGGTAACTATCACTTCTTCTTTAGATTGACTTCTTCCCATTTTGTACGATGGTGTTACGGTATGATTTTCACTCGCCTGGTAAAGAGATTTTTGCAAACATTTGGAGTCGGATTCGAATGGTCTTGGTAAACAATTTTTTAGGATGTCTCGACTTTGCGACGCCACTTACAATTTCGAAGAGGCTCGCAATGTTTGTTTTGGATAATTAAGTTTCTTGGAATCCCAAATAGCCGTTGGGATTATCACGATCTTCGACAGTGATGTGTTTTGTAAAGAGAGGGAAATTGTAACGCCCCGTTGAGAGGTTCCCGGTCACTGATAGGCGGAAAATTCAGTAGGAAGGGGTTTTTGAGACTGGATTTTGGGAAATAAGTGGGAGAGTTAGGGCCCGCGAGAGAAGAAGAGAATTTGGTTTCTGGCCTCGGGGGAAGCAAGGTGCTTCCCCCGACGCGCTATTATGGGTTTAGTTAATGTCAGTTAACAATTTGATTGGTATTAGTAAATTGGTTTGTGTATTGGTCGCGTCAGTTAAAATAGCGAGTATGAGTTATGTTGACAAACTTTTACTAAACGAACCCACTAATTTGACGGGTATAGTGTAAACGAATAATCAGTGCTTAATCAGTGCGTTGATTACGAGTGTCTTGCGGAGTGTGTAACCGCTAAACTCGCCAACTAGTGAAATGGACGTGAGGCAACAGTACAGGGCGATCCGCCTTGAGTCCAGCCTGCCAGATCGAATGCCTACTTACAGGGCGATCCGCCCCGTATCCGGACCCAGCCGCCAGCGGTAATCACCGAGCCTTCATGAGTGTTGTGCTCCACGCTAAGTAAAAGGTATTTTCCCCCTTAAAGGCCTTTAAGATAAAACGTTAAATCGATCGATTCCCCCTTTTATTAGCAACAAACATTAGGCATTATGTGTTTCTGCAATTATTTTTTGAACTTCTCTGTATTTTAATAGTTTGCGTATATGTGAAGATTTTTTTCCTCCTCACGACTTAGCACACTACATCGAGCACGGGCAATAAACACCGTGTCGTGTAAATTCACCGGGGGCGGATTCCTGCGTGCCCTCACCGGCTCGGACGGTCTTGAAGTCCAGTCGCGGAGTCCCATACGCGTCACTAATAGAGTGGGATCGTCCCAAGGGAAGACTTCTTCGCCTCTCTCATTAGTTAAGGTGAGCAGGAGTGGTGACGCTGATATGTACGATGTTCTAAAAAAATGCTCTTCTTGTCCTACGTCCCCCTTCCTGGCCAAAGCCAGATTAGGGGTTCAGACATTTCTGTACTACGATCTCTCAATGCATGACTTAATCAGTCAATATCTATAAAGAACTATTTCCAAAAATATCGTATAAAAAATGTGTATATAAATACGTTACAGTATGTAAAAAACTTAAATCCTATTGGCCAAGTGGGAGTCTCATTACTCTAACAACCAGCCTCTTCGAATTCATTAACTCCTTTCTATATTTATCCTTCATTATAGATGTTACGATCCTGTACCCCACATCCCATACTCTCTTCTCACCGATCATGGCACTCATAAGATTTCCCGGTGTCCAAGCACCATGAACTGCTCTACGTATTTCAAAGGTTCGGCTACGCCATAACCCACAATGAAAAAAGATGTGTTCAGGAGTGTCCCTTTCCCCACACTCACACAAGTCGTTATTAGTCTTACCGATCCTGAATGTAAAAGATCTAAAGGCGCCATGTCCGGTGAGAAACTGAGTAAACCAATGATTATACTCACGATGTGGGCATTTTACCCACGAAACGACATCTGGAATCAATTTCTTGGTCCATTGGGCCGTGTGCGTATTGGAATCCCATCTTCTCTGCCAGTCTCTAAGTGTCCGGTTACCAGCCATCCTCTTCTTACCTGGAAGAGCACCTCCTCCAACGTTGTGAAGAAACCTGCGCTGCTTAGCCAGCAGATCTACTGGGGGAATTGCAGATACTACTTGTATCGCTGCCGTTGACGTTGTTTTATATGCGCTAGTAACTCTGAGTAACGTTTTACGCTGAGCGCTCTCCATTTTACTTCTATATTTACCCACATCCAGTATGCTACACCATATCGGCGCAGCATACAGAAGGATGGAGTGAGTAACGGAAGCCAAAATTTCCCTTTTTTTACTACAAGGCCCTCCAATATTTGGCATTAACTTCGTCAAGGCTCTATTTCTGTCTGCGGCCATTTTAATCACCTCCTCGATATGATTGTTGAAACGAAGGCCTTCTGTGATTTTGACGCCCAGATATTTCACCGTAGGAGAAGTATGAAAATCGTCCCCTTCCAGGTTTATATGAAATCGCCTTTTCGTCCGTGGCCCTTTTAAAACTAACACTTGTGTCTTACTCTTAGCGATGCTCAAAAGATTATCACTAAGCCAAGCATTAACCTCAGTGTATACACGTTGAAGCTGCCTCTGCACCGCGTCCAGTTTGTCATGCCACGATACTAAGACGAGATCGTCAGCATAAGCGATAATTTTAGTGTTAACAGGAGTGCCTATTCTCAAGACTCCATCGAACATAATTTTCCATAGGGTAGGTCCCAATACCGAACCCTGTGGAACTCCAGTGTTGGAATAGTGCCTCTTACCTTGCCCATACATAATACATCTGTAATTTAAGTATTGTTCCAACATTCTAATGAGATAAGGGGATATCTTCCGATCTTTCAATGATTTGATTATGTGTATCCACGATGCTGTATTGAACGCATTCGACACATCTATGGTGACCATAAGCACCCATTTTACCGGAGCGCTAACGCAGTTCACAAGGTCTTTCATCGCTGTAATCGTAGATCGCCCTTTATGAAAACCGTGTTGGTTTAGTGAAATCCCGATCCCGTCCTCGATCTCTTCATCCAATCTATCCCTAATAATAGTTTCGAGGATTTTTGCCATTGTCGAAAGTAAACAAATAGGCCTATATGAAGAGGGAAGATCAGGATCTTTCCCGGGCTTCGGAATCAAGACTAATT
This sequence comes from Cryptocephalus moraei, assembly GCA_946251905.1. Lineage (NCBI taxonomy): Eukaryota > Metazoa > Arthropoda > Insecta > Coleoptera > Chrysomelidae > Cryptocephalus > Cryptocephalus moraei. The sequence goes on from OX276456.1 coordinate 676,169, forward strand.
TTGCCTCCCTCCACTGCTTTGGAAAATTTTGAATGCGTAGAAGCTCGTTAAGAATCCTCAACAATGTCTCAGGAATTGTTTTATAGATGTGTTTCAGAGCTATCGGAGTCAGTTTATCCGGTCCAGGAGCTGTACCATTTCGCATACGCATAACTGCAGTATGCAATTCGTTTCTAGTGATCTCAGTCACCTCTTCGACATTATTATTTCTCTGCCAGTCTAAACCATTCCGCGGGAAGAGAGCTTTTACAATTGTTTCCTTTTTATCCATAGTCAAGGATACTGTCGGATGTTTATCCTTGATAATGCTGGTAGCAATCTTATAGCCACGACCCCATATGTCGTCGTTCAATTCTTCAATTAATGCTTTCCAGCTCCTCATCTTATTCGCGTTGATCTCTCGCTTTAAGTGTTTTCTAATTACCTTTAGGTTTCTGACAAGGTCCAAAATTAATTCTGTATCACTGTTATGTTTTCTACGAGCTCTCGCTAGTATTCTTCTTGCCTTCAGCAAATCATTTTTGATGTCCAGAATTTCTGGGGTCCACCAATATGGATCTCGAACAGGAACACCGAAAGGATCTTTCACCTGGCACTCAGCCATCGCTCTATACAATAGAGCCGGAAAATCCTCTGCAGAAGCGTTGCTAAGATACTCTTTCGAAAAAGTAGTTAGTTTATCCAGATCGATCCTCGTGTTCACCTTCTCTTGAAAATTTCTTCCCTTTCCGATGACTAGGCGAATGGTAGTGTGTAGAGTGAGAGGATTCGAGAACTCACTTTTCCAATCGTAACCGTGTCGTAGTGCTGATTTTGTACCCATAGTTAGATCAATATGTGAATACGATCTGTTTCTTTTAAATGTGGGCGAACCATCATTTAAGATTACCAGATTGGCAGATTCTATCCATTCAGATAGTATTTCTCCTCTTCGATCCATATGTGGTGAACCCCAAGCTGGAGATTTAGAATTGAAATCGCCTAGAATTACGAAACGGGGACCCTCCGAAGCAATTAGTGCCATTATATCTTCGATATCATCGTTGTAATCAGCAATATTTTTATTTGGGGAGATATAAACTCCCCAAATCCACAAATTATCGATCTTCACACCAACACAGCCTGGACATTGTCTAGATTCCGTAGGGCGTATACTATGTAAATTTATTTTATTATTAAAGGCAATCGCGACATCCTCGCGTGAATCAACGAACCATCCAGATCTTTTGGCTATGTTTTTGTTCGGTTCTGAAATGACCATTATATGAAAGCCGTCTCGTAAGAGATCGCTAAAAGCCAAATCGTGCGCAGCCTTGCCTCTGCCTAAATTGATTTGTACTATCTTTAACAATGGCATGATATTACTACGATGGACGATCGCAACATCCCCAACATAGGATCACGGTGCAGAGAGTACAGTTTTTACATTGGCGATATACACCGGCCAATAAAAACATCGATATATGTGTAAACATGCATAAAATAAAAATATATAAAACTAGCATATCACAGTTCATATCACAGATACTATCACAGATTTTAGTTTTCTGAAATACCTGGCTGATCTTCGAGGATGCTATCTTCCTCCATGGCAATCACCTCCGTATGGGATCGTTCGGTAATCTTCTCGGGATCGGGAGGTCTAACCGGTGGTCTTTTTTCCCTTGTAGCATCCTTCAGACATCTCGGGCCGTCACGATGTCCTATTACCTTACAGGTAAAGCAGTAGACAGGTTCCTTGCACTCACGAGCCCAATGACCTGTTTTACCACACCTCCTGCAACACTCACTACTCATCACCTTATCCTCCCTACACTGATGAGTCAAATGACCCAAGCTCCAACATTTTCTGCATCTAACGTGTTCCACCCGAGGTCGAATCCTGCACCATGTCCACCCTATGCGGATTCTCTTGTTGGGTTCCAATCGATCTATCAGATCCAGCGGAATCCTAATAGTTGCCGCACACTTATTATTACCGAAAGGTCGGAGATCCCCTACCTGACATTCCGGTCCTATTGACTCCTCTATTGATTTTAAAATGTCAGTCTTATCCATAGACGAATCTAAATCGTACAAATGGTAGGTCTTCGTTCTCCTCAACGGCGTACGGAACTTTAAACCTATATTGGCGTCCACCAGCGCGTTCTGTACTAGATTTATCCCTTCCCCTTTTTCCAACTCTACTAAGGCCGTCCCCGCTCTTGTCTCCCGCAGACCCCTGATACCTTTTAAGACATTTGGGTCCGTGATATTGTCTTTCAAAGCTCTTGCGATTTCAGCATAGGATTTCCCATCCCCAGTCACAATTAGAGCAGGGAGCTGTTCCCTAGCAGGTCTGTTTATTGTTTTGTCTCTATCCAAAAGACAATAAGAGATTTCCTTATTTCCGACTTCTTCGGCAAATACGTACTCGAGATTTTTTATAATTTGCATGTTATTATTAAGGCCTATCGCTGTCGTTTTCAATTGCTGGTATCCCTGAGTCATCCTTTTTAATCTTTGACATGCGTCAAAGATCTCCGAGGTGTTAGAGGTGTCTCCAATCGGTATTGTAAAAGTAGTACGGACTTGCTCGGAGCTTTCCTCCTCGTCTTCCGTTTCTGCCGCAAAACAATTCTTGATTTTAGTTATCTTATCCATGCTAATTTTGTTCACCAAACTTGCTTGAACTATTTCACTTAAGTAATTTAAATTTCTACTTAAAATGTTTTTGTCCGTCGCCGGAAAGAAGATAACTGCTGTTTTCGCGTTCAAAAGCGCATCCCTCGTCTTTTCTATTTCTTTCTTCGTAATTTTATAGACGTCGTTGGCCCACGGACGCTTCAAAAATTCTTCAATCTCCTCACGCGTGTAATTATTCATACTATGCTCCTTTACTTCATTGTGATCCTCAACTTTTCCGGTTCTTGCGGTTTGTGTTGCTACACTTCTAGTCTCACGACAATTCTTATTTACGCTTTCACCCACTGCCGTTTTCTTCATACTTGGAGCTAGAGATTCCAAGTATTTGTCTTCCTGTAGTTTTAGCCCATAGTTTATGGATACGGATTTTAAGTGTTTAGCTGTTCTTTCTCCTTTTTTCGCTAATTCTTTCGTTTTCCCTTTACCTTTTATATTCTGCAAATTTTTTACGAGCGCTTGATTTGTCTCGATTAAGTTATCGATTAGACTCAGGATATTATTCCACTCATCTTTATTATGTGGAGGTGTTCTCTTCCTCTTGTTTAAAGATTCTTCTTCCATTCCCCTAACTGGAGATGTATCCGATTCTGTATTGTTTAACTTTTTTGATGTCGTACATTCCTTCTCATTTCGTTTCGCTGCAAAATCCATACTAAATTTTTTTCTCAGTTCTAGCAAGCTCTTTGTCTCATCAGAGTCCATACTTGTTTTTTCGTCATCACTCATCATAACTATCTTGTCCGCCGTAAGATTACACGAAGTGTATGAACTGCCACTCTCCTCGTCGCGGTTCACTTCGTTTAACATTCTTTTCTGTGGTCCCTCTTCAAAATTGGTATTGTTGCCTTTATTCATAGCCGAGTCGTCATCAGTTTGTTCCAAAATTCGGTGAGATGCAGTCATGCCCCCCCCGTATTCCTGGGGCAGCTCACTCAGGTTACCCTGAGTGAGGAGGGATTCCTGGTCATGGACCAGACCCTCCCGGGGAAAATTTCCATCAGTTTGTGAGTGCATCTCGAAAAAGCATTTTATACCTACTGCCAGGTTTCGTTCCGGAGTTCGTGGTGATCAAATCAAATCCATATTTCAGTCCAAATTCGTGCCGTGTCGTCAATGAGAAAATACTATGGCAATGTTCGCTCCTGCGAAGAGCAGGAAAAGAAAAACGAGAATTTCGCGACACTTGACACTGAGTGTCAACAATTGTCACTTCACTAAAAAATGATCTTCTTCGCGGACTTCTCACGTTCCTCACGATCACATTCGACCGCCGCAGTCCGTCGCAGGTCCCTGGAACTCTCAGAGCAACTCCCCAATCCCGCATATGCGGAAAAAGGACAGCTCACGACGCCCGACGCGGTTGACAGCCGGTGTCAAAATGCAACTTACTCAGATACTCAGAAAAAGTGGATCCTCCCGGTGTTCTCGGCCTTGCCCCCAATGTCGATGGTCAACAGCGTCCTACGAAGTCACTTGGCACTCACGGAAACCCGCACAAATAAGAAGTTCCCGAAACACACACACACACACACACACACACACACACACACACACACACACACACACACACACACACACACACACACACCTATATGTGAAGATTTAGTATTATGAATATTTTGATTAGGTATTTGGACATTTGTTAATATTTGGTTTGGGTTATCTGACTGACTCAATTAAATGGCTATAATCTGATTTTGACATTTCCTTTCGACCACACCTGAGTCATTATTAGTTCGAGCTAGCCGGCCGAGGAACTTCTAAGCAATTAATACGTAAGTACTAAAATTGAATGCGTTTCAATGTATCACTTATTACTATTGATCTCTTAGTCAAAATCGCCTGCTTTCTGCCACTTATACTTGGTTCGAAGTCGCAGGATCGCCATGTGATATTATGGTTCGACGGTGTGAACTTTAGGATTTAGGTAACCTTAACTTTAGGGAAAAGGTAAATCCATAATTAAGGTAAGGTTGTAGAGCGAAACTTATCTTTATTGCTCTGCAGTTGGGTGGCATCTCCTGTCGTTTTACAAGTCAAATATTATTTACAAAAATTGCATAGTTGACAGTTTAATGTAAATTATTAACAAATTCGTTTAACTAGGTGAAAGTGCAGTGGACTTGGTAGAGTTCATTATTCCTTTATTGTTGTTGAATTATTAATTAAAGTCAGCTAAATTAACATATTGAAACAAATGTTGATACTTAGTGAAATTCCAATACAAGGCTTACCATTGTGCAAGATAAAAAAGAATTCTTCAGTCCAGTTTTCTTGAAACTGACGACCCTCTGCATCTACTTTTCGTTTCTTTCCACCAGACACCATTTTCGTTAGATAAACTTAATAACAAAATATAATTAGTAAGCACTCAAAATGCACACAACGTCACAAAACAAATTGACGGCCTAGCAGTTCGCCTGGATATCGCTTGTAGAAGTTATCACCTCGGTAGCTCAAATAGTACTATAGTACTGAACTAAATCCATTCCCTTATATATGTACAGTAGCCGCCTGGTTACCGGAATCGGGTAATCCGAAATTCGGATTATCCGAAACGGAGTTAAAAAGCGATTTCGCCGTATTTATCCCAAATGGTTGCAACTTGTCGCCGCATTATCCGAAATTGCGTGTTTCTTTCCTACGCTTTCTTAGAAACCTTATGTTTTCTAAGAAAAAATAAAAATTGGTTTTGATTTGATCTCCTAACACAGTGGAGATTTTGCCAGTATCAACTTGATTCTATCGTATTGTAACGGAACGATTTGGCCGTAAAAATAAACCATAAAAAAGTAATAAACCAATAAACCAAGACTTATTTATTTTAATATGATGACTACAGGGATATAATAATTAACCTCCGTATTATCCGAACTTTCAGTTATCCGAAATGGCTTGGGTCCACATTATTTCGGATAACAGGGCGGCTACTGTATAATTAAGGAATAATCTAGAATCGTCTAGTAAGGAACAATTTAGAAGCAATAATGTTTAGTTGTGCCGCCAGCAAACCATTTTTCAAAATGTCTCGCGGGCCGGATTAAATCTTAAAGCGGGCCGGTGCCGGTTGTTGCCCACATCTCTAGAGAATACGCGTCGCGCGACTCGCGCGTCGCGTCCCTCTCTGCGTGTCGTGTCCTTAAACTCGTGTCTCTCCCATCTCAGTTGGTAACCGTGGTACAAACTGATACCAACTTGATGATGTGTTGCCTTGTATGGTGAGTGGCCTACCCTCTAGGCCCTACCGCATTCGTTGGGGGTATTTATTCAAAACCCCTGCTTGTCGACGTTTCGTCCCTTAGATTTGGGACATTATCAAGACGAGACGATTTTACTCATTTTTCTCATTTTCTCAGTTCCTTACTAGAGAGCCCACAGGGTATTACGTCTGTAGGGTCTCTTTATGTATCACAAGAGTTACAACTCAACATATTATCCTTCCCTGTTGATTCTGTGTTCCAATAGAAAGGAGCCCTAAAATAGAGATAGGTAACTCGTCTTGATAATGTACCAAATCTAAGGGACGAAACGTCAACAAGCAGGAGTTTTGAATAAATACCTCCAACGGACTCCAATCGTGTTTCATTGTTAAAAGGGGCTAAAAGGGAAAAATCTTTCTGGTTTTGTTTGCTACCCCGAGAACCAACCTGCTGTCGCATTAGAACAATCTTTTAAGTTTTCCGCCTTTCGTACCAATTTTTGTTGCAAACTTTAAAGAATATGTTTGTTTAGATCTGCATCTCTATTAATGTCGTAATCAAGTATGACATTTTCACAACGAGAAACGAATTCTGAAATATTCAGAAATACTACTGTGGCAATCATATGGTTTAATGTTACTTAATTTTAATTTGGAAAGATCCGAAAGTGGTTCTTTAAATTCTCACTTCAGGGTGAAACACAAGAATTACTGAATAAGTATTTCCCGACACCAAGCGACAGAACGATTTCTCGCTAATCCGTACGAATCCGCTGGTTATAATTTCGGGGATCTAGAGATTTTTAAATGTTTTTAAAAACTTTTGATTCTCTGAGAATCTACAATAAACCTTTCGAGATTAAAAATTATATAATAGTAATATTTCTAACAAAAATATTGAAACAGATGATCCCGCAGTTTCTCGTTGAGTGGTCTTCATAACTATAATGAAATGTGACGTATCCGTTTGAGAAGTAAATGTCTAATCAACTTCTTTCGGAAGAAGTCCATACTCAAAGATGGGTAGAAGGGGGAGATGCAAGTGTCTCAAAGTCACAACCCACCCAAAAACTAGTCGATCTTTGAGAATTTATATTTATTGGCAGGTTTTGAACAATTTTTTAACAACTCTACGGGAAATGTTTTCAGATGACGCACAATAGCTGTTCGGAACATATCCAATAAATACAAATTCTTCAAGATCGCCCGTTCCCTTTAGTTTCTTTGGATGGGGCGTGACTCCAGACACTTGCCAGGAGGTCTCATGGACTTGTTTTGACTCATATGTAATATTTTTAGGTTTTAAATTCTCATGTGATTGTTATTGAACTTTAAAATATTTTTAAAGAAATTTCATGAAACCCAGATTTTGTGGAAAATGTGCCAAGGTTATGTTTAATGTTCTTGGATAACTTCAAAATTTAATTTTTTCAATAAAATTAAATTTCCAAGCAGCACCCCACTAACCTTTTTCATCGCTTATATGAAATTGTTATAAAATAATTGATTAAAATTATAGGCGTTCAAATTATTTTGAAAATATACATCATATAGCGTCGCTCAAAAGTTCATCAATCAAATAAAAACATGAAGGAATATAATAAATTGATAAATGAATCGATGAAAATTGAGGAACAATAAAACAAATTCGCTACAATACCAATTATAATATATATATATATATGTAAACCTGCTAGTTTTATAATTTTCTCGCACACTGTAAGTATTACTTATTCTTTAGTTTTAAATAATGTTTAACCACCTTTTGTACCTTTGCAGAAAGATTGACAAAGCCGACAATAAATTGGCGAAAGCTATCAAAGTGTAAAGAGGTTCGTCTTCTTAATGCCCCCAATTAAGGCTGCTTTCCGCTATATTTAACTTATATATATATATATATATATATATATATATATATATATATATATATATATATATATATATATATATGGTACGTTCCACGCCGAATTTAGATTTTTTTTTAGATTTGGCCCAAAATCAACTTAAACGTTCCTTTTGGGCCCCCGAAACTCCCCCTAAATTTTTAGGGCCACAAGTGGAATAGAACTCAAGTTATGGATAATTGAAAATTGAAATTTTCAGGTTCGGCTCCAAAACAAAAAATTTTCAACCATCCATAATTTGTAAAAATACCCATTTTTGTGAAAAAAGTTTCAAACAAAAGTTGTTTGCAATGCTTTAAACTTTCGGAAACTGCTAAAAAAAAGTTCATCCGACATGGTTCACTATTGACGAGTCTTGGCGCCATTAGTCGTCAGGCCGCCAAAAAAAACATTATCAGCTTTCCTGACCAAAAAAATCAGGAGCGTAGCTGGATTCGATACAAAACTTTTGAGCCCAAACAGAAGTTAGCCAGACCAAAGAGCTCCGAGAAAAAAAATGGTGAAATCCGGCAAAAATCATGAGCGACATTTTTTCTAGAAGTTGACTGGGGATCAACATCACTAAGGTTGGCATGCTATTTTCATATAAATAGAGTTCCAAGTCCCCGGCGGCTCAAAAACTAAAAATTCCTCAAAATACTTGAATTTTAATCCCAAATGACTTCGCTTGACGCACATTTTTTATCCAAGAAGCGACTCTCACCCAAATTGTTGCTCTTGTTGATGTTTTTGAAGGTCCACAACGGTTGACGACAACGCTGAAGCAACCTTCCACAAGAATTGTTCTGGAAATTTGAATTTTCAACACAAATTTTCAAATTTGGGAGCAGCCCTTAGGTCTGGCGAACTTCTGTGTGGGCTCAAACGTTTTGTATCGGATCCACCTACGTTCCTGATTTTTTTGGTCAGGAAAGCTGATAATGTTTTTTTTTTTTTGGCGACCTAACGAATAATGGCGCCCAGACCCGTCAACAGTGAACCGTGCTGGATGAACTTTTTTTTAGCAGTTTCCAAAAGTTTAAAGCATTGCCAACAACTTTTGTATAAAACTTTTTTCATAAAAATGGGTATTTTTACTAATTATGGATGGTTGAAAATTTTTGGTTTTCAAGATGAACCTGAAAACCATTTTTTTTTCTCTAAGCCCTTAGGTCTGGCTAACTTTTGTTTGGGCTGAAAAGTTTTATATCGAATCCAGCTACGCTCCTGATTTTTTTGGTCAGGAAAGCTGAAATGTTTTTTTTTTTTTGGCGGCCTGACGACTAATGGCGCCAAGACTCGTCAATAGTGAACCATGTCGGATGAACTCTTTTTTAGCAGTTTCCAATAGTTTAAAGCATTGCAAACAACTTTTGTTTAAAACTTTTTTCATAAAAATGGGTATTCTTACAAGTTATGGATGGTTGAAAATTTTTGGTTTTGGAGCCGAACCTGAAAATTTCAACTTTCAATTGTCTATAACTTGAGTTCAATTCCACTTAGGGCCCTAAAAATTTAGGGAGAGTTTCAGGGACCCAAAAGGACCGTTTTAGTTGATTTTGGGCCAAATCTAAAAAAAAATCTAAATTCGGCGTGGAACGTACCATATATATATATATATATATATATATGTTTACTCGCCCCGAGTAAAGCGGTTACTTCTTCAGAATTACTACGACGTAAGAGACAGCTGCATGAATTTTCTCCGGGATTGTTGTTTACGAAAAGTAACTGGTGACCTCCTGAACATTCCCTGCGTAGGCGTTGTTAAAAGAACAATCGTAGCTTCTAGAACATTCTCGATCGGGGTTGGGAGTGTATATATAAGGGGGCTTGTGATCACTGCTCAAATCGCCGCCCAGAAGGAAGACATCACTGCTCAAATCGCCGCCCAGAGGGAAGACATCACTGCTCAAATCGGCGCCCAGAGGGAAGAAATCGCCGACCAGAGGGAAGACATCACTGCTCAAATCACCGCCCAGAGGGAAGAAATCGCTGCCCAGAGGGAAGAAATCGCCGATCAGAGGGAAGACATCACTGCTCAAATCGCCGCCCAGAAGGAAGACATCACTGCTCAAATCGCCGGCCAGAGGGAAGACATAATTACTCATATTACTGCTCAAATCGCCGTCCAGAGGGAAGAGATAACCGACGAGATAGAGGCTCAGCGTAAGGAGATTGAAGAGGAGATCAAGCAGTTGGAGGAACGACTAGAACAAGTCAGTAGCGGCGAGGGGAAAGAAGACGAAATTGAACAGAAGACGAAGCAGTCGGAAGAACGACTAAAGCGAGTCAGTGGCGGCGAAACGAAGGAAGAAATAAAGGCGGTCGTTCAACAGAACTCGATATCCACCAATCGAGTGACGCCCCCAACGTTCGATGGAAAAATTCCGTGGGCCAGCTACAAGAAGCAGTTTGAGGCAGCAGCGGAGGCTAATGCTTGGTCCCCTGACGAGAAAGCTGTTTCCCTTACGGTAGCCTTACGTGGAGAGGCGTTGGAAGTTCTCCAGACGCTATCCACCGAAGAAGCCGGAAATTACAATGAGCTGCTGATGCGACCGGAAATGCGGTTCGGCCAAACACATCTGGAGCAAGTCCATCAATCCCAGATGTCCAATCGCCGTCAGAGATCGAACGAGACCCTGCAGGAGTTCGAAGCGGACGTAGCCAGACTAGTGAGGTTGGCGTATCCCACGGCGCCGGAACAGATGATGGAGTGCCTCGCAGTGCAGACGTTCGTTAGCGGGCTGCGGGACCAGGAACTGCAGATGGCCCTGAGGCTAGCTCGACCGAAAACAGTAATGAACGCGCTCGCCATCGCATTAGAACATGAGGCAGCAATGGAAGCCATTGCTGGCTGTCTGGCCGAAGGCGGAAATGTGCGGTTGGCCCCTTGTGTGGTGTCCTTGTTGCTTGTCTTCCATCGCTTGTTCCAAACTGCTTCGAAAAGGCTGCACCGTACTGATGACAACCAACAGTCAGAAACACGTGTCTTCGGTTGCCCTCTCACACTTCCTGCGGTTCGACTTACTATTTCCTTTTCTATTCATTTCACCGCATGATCACTGTCCCTGTGATCTTTCCTGGGTAAGGATTCATCACTTTGGTGGCTATAACTGCCTCCGCGACGACGCTGTGACAAGATGACAATCCACGACTGTCTGGCCGAAACCGCAAATGTGCGGTTGGCCCCTTGTGTGGTGTCCTTGTTACTTGTTTTCCATCGCTTGTTCCAAACCACTTCGAACAGGCTGCACCGTACTGATGACGACCAACAGTCAGAAACACTGTCTCTCTCTCTCTCTCTCTCTCTCTCTCTCTCTCTCTCTCTCTCACACACACACACACACACGCCGAATTTAGATTTTTTTTAGATCTGGCCCAAAATCAACAAAAACGGTCCTTTTAGGCCCCCGAAACTACCCCTAAATTTTTAGGGCCCCAACTGGAATAGGACTCAAGTTATGGACAATTGAAAATTGAAATTTTCAGGTTCGGCTCCAAAACCAAAAATTTTCAACTATCCATAACTTGTAAAAATACCCATTTTTATGAAAAAACGTTTTAAACAAAAGTTGTTTGCAATGCTTTACTTTTGGAAACTGCTAAAAGAAAGTTCATCCGACATGGTTCACTATTGACGAGTCTTGGCGCCATTAGTCGTCAGGCCGCAAAAAAAACATTATCAGCTTTCCTTAACAAAAAAATGAGGAGAGTAGCTGGATTCGATACAAAACTTTTGAGCCCAAACAAAAGTTAGCCAGACCTAAGGGCTCCGAGAACAAAATGGTTTTTAAGTTCAACACCAAAACCAAAAATTTTCAACCATCCATAACTTGTGAAAATACCCATTTTTATGAAAAAAGTTTCAAACAAAAGTTGTTTGAAATACTTTGATCATTTGAAAACTGCTAAAAAAAAGTTCATCCAGCACGGTTCACTGTTGACGGGTCTGGGCACCATTATTCGTCAGGCCGCCCATTAAAAACATTTTCAGCGTTCCTGACCAAAAAAATTAGGAGCGTAGCTGGATCCGATACAAAACTTTTAAGCCCAAACAGAAGTTAGCCGTATTTTTTCGAACAAAGATGCTCTTGTATGCTTTCATTTGTGCTTTGCTGTAGTAACTATGGGTTAAAACTAAATGAAACAATATCCATGTTGGTGACAGGCGGAACACGGTGAATACAATTGTCCAAATCTTCAACTTTCAATGTAAATGGATCCACATTATCGATTAACTACAGCTTCTTTAGATAACTGCAAGAAATATATATAGAAATGCAAACACATAACTTTAATAAGTATTTTCGAGCTTACCGTTCGCCAACATGGCGATTTTCCAGCAATAATGTCTTTATCTATTCACTCTGCATCTTAAAATGTATATAAGCACTATCAAAACTGATAAAATTTTCTAAAAATCACCTTTTCATAACCATGAACACTTTCTTATGATGGTGTGCGGTGTCAAACTTTCTTTGCCCACAGCCGCCATATTGGATATCACGTGGTTTGGAATGCCTAATTTCACGCCAGGATCATTCTACGATATCTATCTCTCGTTCTGTCTTCTTTCATAAAAATCCAACGGTTGCTAGATTACGGATTTAACTGAACACCCGTTATCAAGGGCGTCGATAGGGGGGGTAATGGGGGTAACTACCCCCCCCCCCTAAGATCTAAAGTTATTTTTTATTATTATCACTTCTTTGAAATTATTTAAATGATGGGATTATATTACCCCTCCCAAAAAAAATCGTTATATTACACCTCCCAGAAAAAAAAAATAGCTACGCCAGTGCCCGTTATATATACATATATATATATATATATATATATATATATATATATGGTATATATGTATGTCTGCACATAGTTCTGTTTTCGATCAACTACAAAATGGTGTTAATAAACCCTGTTATCTGTATTTCTGCTCTTAGCAAACAATATTATATTTTTTACTGTTATCGATACTTTCTGAAAGTGTTTTTTATCAATTAGACATTTTATTTGCGACTCCATCGCTGCATTTTCCTTACAACAACATACTAAGGAACGGTTATCTACGAGGTGTAATTTTATTAACATAAGAAAAGTTTATCTTTTTCAAAAATAGAACAAAACAATTTATTATATTTAATATACGTAATTTTCCATCGAACGTATTTATCTTTCAAATTAACAATTGTACTTTTTAATCCCTGGAACGCTCTTTATAAATTATAATCAGTAACTAAATGAGCATGACCAGCTGTTTTGACTTTCTCAATTGTCTTTTTAAGTAACGTACTGTTAACGTTACCAGGGCTACATCACTACTGATACCTTTAGTGTGATGAAATATAAATATTTGATTAAAGATGTCTACGCTTGTCTTATTAATAATATAATTTTGCTTTCGGGATAATTCCTAGATTAACATAAGTTGAAATTTCAATAAACACAACAGTTATACACGTCACAACGAACTTTTATCAGAATGAATTTAGACAAATATGATATTGAAAGCATTTTCAAACGAAAAGACATTATGAAAAATCTTGACTATATGGTAAGGGTCCGTAGGGCCTAGGGTTTCACGATACCGAGACGAGAGTGTTTAAAAAATACCGAGACCGAGACGAGAGTAAAATCACCGAGAGTCTCGTCGAGACGATATTAAATCTTTACGAGTCTCGGTCTCGTTGAAAATTGTTCTTAGGCTATTCGATAGATATTTTCTTATATGCGAATAATTATCGGAAATTTCAGCTTTATTGTACAGGTATAATAAATACATTCCGGATGTCATAAATGCATCCACCCTCGTTTAACGGGCGTGCTTAACAACCTCATTGGTGGCTAACAATAGGCAGGTATATAGGTAGGTAATAAATGGAAATATGAATAACAGAAGAAGGGTTTGTCCAAAATTTAAATTATTATTAACATTATTATAACAACTTACTTATCTTACTTACTTACTTGCATTTCTCAATTGTATTCTCGATAATTCTACAAAGAACTCGATCCATCTCGATAATAATGTTTACCTAGGAAACGTCCACAACGTAATAAATTATTCTTTCCTTCAAATAATAATCTGGGAGTATTCATGGAACTGTTTTTTTATAGGATTCAATTAAGTGTAGCGGCATTCTTTTGAGGTAAGCCGCCGAGGTCCGATAAGAGTAGACACGTCTCGCTCTGCTGTTTTCATTTCGCGTTACAATACGATTATTACGCCGATTCGATATTTTTCAAAGGGGCTAGGGAAAAGAGGCAAGGAAACTGATTTTGGGGGCTCATAGGGGGATGTTTTATACGGCGAAAATATAACATGTCATTCAGGTAGAGCGCACACTAAAGTAGTATTTCTCCGGTAGAGCGCACGCTAAAGTGGCACCGACTTATTAAATGAAGGCTCTAAAAAGATATTTTAGCAATTACTGCTACAACAGTACCAGTCGAAAGGCTTTTTTCAAAGACAGGTCAAATTTTAACAAAACACAGACAGGTACTAAAAGGTGATGCAATGAAATCTCTTCGTTGTATCAAATCTTGGGTCAATAGTGATTTGGCAATGGAAATTTGTTAAATTGATATCGAAAATATTAGATAAATAATTACTCAATAGTTAAGCATTTAAAATAGGTAGTTACCTATCTAATTTTGTTTAGAGTAAAAATAACAATAGGTATAAAGAACAGAAAATTGCCATTGTATATACATAATGTATAATGTATTTAGTATATGTTAGTGTTTAGTATAAAGGTAATATAATAATAATGATAACAATTTATAATATCATAATAATAATATGTTAATAAATATATGATGAATTATTATTATAACAATTTTATCCGTTCCTAATAATGTGTAATGACAGTAAACAGAACAATATGTGTTTAAACTTGAAATTTAAAAATCGAATAAATAATAAAAACAGATTCTAACATGTTTTTGAAAGCATTTTATTAACTACATTTTTTTTCTTTTTCCCATTCGCTCAAAAAAAATCGAAAACATTAACTTAAAATTTTATCATTTTTTTAATTAACCTTGTTCCTTACATATTATTATATTTTACAAGTTTGTTTGATTTCATATGTTTTTAATAAGTCTGAAAAGGGAATATTGAAGTTTTAATATGTGTTTTAGTTATTTCATGTTTATTACAATTTTTTTTTCAGATTTCATTAAAAAACACAAGAGGGGCGAGAGTAAAACGAGACGGAGACGATAGCGAGACCGAGACGAGAGTAATTTTACTTTACTCTCGGCGATACCGAGACGAGAGTGGGCAAATTTCGGTCTCGCGAGATATTACGGCAACTCTCGGTATCGTCTCGGTCTCGTGAAACCCTAGTAGGGCTTATTTAAGAAAACCCGAATTTACTCTAGGGAGATGGCTTTATTGATGTGTCTTCGTTTACATGTCGAACAAGACTCTTTTTTACACTATTATATCGGTTACCGTTCACGGTACCTTACTATCGCCAGCAATATTCGAGTAAGGTACAACGACCCAGTAACTATGGAGTCGGATTAATTGGAAGTGGTCTGATAACAATGCGTAATTAATTACAGGAAATGCTAAGGTATATGTATGTTAATTTCGTTAATAAAATAACTATTTAAGCATTCATCACAACTAGATTCTTATATGGTTAAACATACATATATATATATATATATATATATATATATATATATATATAGAAACGTCGCTACATGACAATTTGCAGTTTCAAAATTTCCGGTTGTGTGAAGCTTTAATGAAATAAAAATTTGTGAAATTTTCTACTAATCGTAAATTTCTGACATGAGTGCATTATCGTGTCTTCCGATCAACGCTATTTCATTAGAACTACCAAGACACCTATCAATTTCATTTTCGATGTTAGTGTTAAACGTTTTTGAGAGGATGATACGGAGGACGTATTGGTTGTACGCAACACACCGTACCTCCTCTCACATTAATAATATATACAAATGAAACAGATGGAATATGTTCTCGAAATTAATTCAAAGTGATGGTGTATATGAAACAAATGTAAGAGAATCTGAAAATGAAATTTGTGGCTCAGCCGGGATTCGAACCCGGGTCTCCCAATATCGCGTCAGGTGTTCTTGAACGTCCAATGGACATCTGCTAATAGCCACGTTTGGTCCACTCAATGTCCCTCGTGCACTGTTTTCGACGTCCAGTAGACGTCCTTCGGTGGGCATAAAATGGATGTGCCGGGACATAAAATGGATTAAATGTGGACATACATTGGATGTCCATTTTAAGTTCAATACGTTCATATGACGTCAGGACGTGAAATGTATTAGATTTGGATGTACAGTGGACGTCCATTGGAAGTTCATAGTACGTGCATATGACGTCCTATGAACGTCCCGCGGTGTACATAGAATGGACAAATTTTGGATGTACACTGTACGTGCATTTTAATTTCGAAGAACATTCATACGTCCATATCTGGACATTATCAGGATTAGGGAAACTGGGGTTTAAATAATTACCGCTCTATTAATTTTGAATGCCATGCCGCACATGTATTAGTAGCTACTATTAATACAATTTATTGTGCTAAACGATACGAATCTACAATTATTATAATATATGTACAATACAAAAAAAATACTCAATAATATTAAATGAAAATATGTGTATATTAAAAGTTTACTCTTTTTATTGGTGTCCCTTTCTTTTGCTTTCCTTAGCCACTTTTGGGCTGCTTTTTCCACCTCTTGAATAGTAAAATTTGAAGAGCTGCTTCCAATATTAAAAAGGCTGTTGTAAGATCTCTATAAATATTAGACATATAGTTCAGAAAACTTACTTTTCATTGCTTCAAATAATTTTAGGCTGGAAAAAATCCTCTTTCCCTTTCGCCCGAATAAGCTAAAACCCATTGCTGCATTATTAGTTAGGCAATGGGTTAATATTAATGGGTTTTACCTTGTCGTAAGAATTATAGCCTCCGAAAATAGATAATTATCAAAAATAAGGAATTCGAAAACATAAGAACAACACTTACCCAACGAGACTGCGAAACAGAATGGACAGAAAATTGTTAAGACCCCTCCAATCATGCACTTGAATTCCGGCGGCTACGTATCCGACGATTAATCCAAGACGTACAGTTCTTCCATCCCTACATTCTGTCTTCTTTTCTTCATGCGCTGCGAGACACGTCTGTCTTGTCGAGGCCTTCGTTAAACAGCAGCGTCCGGACGAGGGACGAAATTACGGAATCTTTTTACTTTCAGATAGTATTTAGATATTTCAGGCTGTGTCGAGCGCATACGTAATGCGCTAGCTACAGCTACAATGTATTACACCATTACTATTGAATGTATATAAGAAAATAGCTCGAACAGGTCGATTCCAGTTTTAAAGATACACTTCTTTTACGAAATATATTGTAAGTTGCGTCATTAGGTGTAGTGTAGAGTAGTATAATGGCGTTATTGTATGCATTTTTAAATATAAACTGCCGCTTCCCCCCTTCATTTAGATCATCGAATTGCCGACATGTTCAAAAACATTTCTAAATGTTACATAACAATAATTTTCATAAATAAATGTTTGACAGTTCACTAAACTTAAAGAAAAACCAAGTTAACAGATATCCAGATGTTTATTAATAATCAGAACTTCATAAATAGTAGCAATTTTTGCAACGGTTATTTATTTGTAAGTTTATTTAGAATAACTTCACTGAGTGAAAAAAATTTTAGGGTTTTACTTCAATAATTATAGGGGTTTTGGCTCTATTTCCGGGGCTCTGTAAAAATTATAAATATTGAAGGTACACTTTCGGGAATCGGAACTGTTTTTCAGTAAATTTGATAATCTTGTCGAAAATGTTTTATATTTTTCGAGATATTGGAAAAAAACAAAAGCCTCACTTTTTCCACTTCATTCTTTATAACTGTTGCAAATTCTTTGCGCCCCTTTTGGGACCTTTCCTTTAACTTTATTCATGACATTATAAATCGAATGACACCTTGATTATAATTTTCGGTGACTATACAAAATTATTGTGAAAACTGATACATGTTGACTAGATTATAAGGCACACATATTTTAAAATAATATATTATTTTTGTCCTATTAAAAGAAAATTAAAGTACTTACGGTTCCTGTTTTTTTTTTTTTGGTGAATTGAGTTGAGGGTTGAGTATTTCAGCAGAGCCATTGGGAGGTGTAAGTAGTACACACCTCCTAAATGTGTTTACTTAATTTATTAAATAATATAGTAAATCTACAGGGTGAGCATAAAGTGTGGAATATAATGTATTACTGCATTGCTAAATGTTTATAATCAAATCGCACGGAGAGGTCGATTTTAGGTTTGAGATGAAGATTTATTTTGCAAAAAAAAGCAATAAGTGACTGTTTTTTTTTATTAAAACTCCAAATTTTTCTATAATTCAGATTTTAGACGTTTTGGGGCAATATTGACCGACAGAAAGAGATTCGTGCGTAGATTCGGCCATATTTTTTAGTTGTTGAGTGCAATGAATCCAAATTTCCGTTGTTATCACCTACCAGGTACTGCAAAACTTCATAACCATAACCAATAAGAATTCTATGTAATCATTATTTGCAACTTGAAACAAGCTCCAAAATTGCGTTCCATAAAAATTGATAAATATATGTTTTGCTTAGAAAGTTGCAAAATAAAGAAAAAGAAAAATCAATACTGAATTTTTACAGAATTCTCTTCAAACTATGTTAAATACGCGGAAATGTGAGTCTCAAAATACTACGTGAACCCTCTACATTTCAGATCGATCCATCGAATAGTTTAAATTTTATTCCGTGTCTTTATCCAAGAGACCATTTTTTGCAAATACATAAGTTAGACAATAATAAAGTTATACCGACTGTACAGATACCACAAGAAAGAAAGAGAGTTGAACTATCGATATGAATAGCAAAACCCAAGACAATCCCCTTTTTTTAATGCACAATTATTGTACAAAAATATTACCATTATTAATTATCAATCTATCAGAGTAACTGTTTTCCTATTGGTCGAAAAGAAATGTTTTTTCATGTTCAGAAAGCTGGCATTTTTAAACCAATTTAAAAAAAAAAGAAAATTTGTTCTAGGTCAATTTGGGCCAAAGTTAGCATTCCTTTTTAATTTGTTCGTAACTATTAAGAAATCTTAGAAGCGCCATTTTACAGTCAAAAGATCACATTTTTAAAAAACATCACTAGTTGTGGAATGTGATGGAGCAACTTAACAATTGAAGACATCAAAATAGGGAAAAGCCTCTTCAAACTCGATCACAATTCTACATATTTAGATCGAGTTAACGGAATTTAATATTTAATTTTTAATTGGTAGGTATGTACTCTTTGAGTACATTACAACTATACAGTAATTGGTTCATCATTTTTTAATAAATAAACAGTGTAATTTGCTTAAACAAACATAGTTTCTTTCTCCAAAGCATCAATATTTTGCTCTGATTTTTTTCGTTATCCTAAGAATAGATTATTTCCACTTCCATCAATAACTACTTTTTATAAAAAATGTATTGTCATTAACTTGTATACGAAAAGTAACCTAATCTATTTCAATTTCCTATAATTTTTTTGTTTTAAAAATTTAATATTACCTTAAAACTTATCTCCTGGGTAATATTTTTTATATATAATAATTAAAACTTAAGTTGCATGATTTTTAGTTATTTTAAGTTACTGATTTTTTTTAAGTATATGACACTTTTGTTTGTATAGAAACATTTTGTATTTGTTAAATAAATATTGTAAAAACTGAAATGAAATATTAATATTTTGTATAGTGAAGTTTCAATATTATTTTTTTACCAATTATGCAATTATGTAATATATGAATGTTGTCTTGTGTTACATAAAATTACAAAGATATAAAATATTGATCGAGTTGGAAGGCGCTCTCTTATTTTGTGATAAATTTTTAAGTTCCCCCTCCACACTCTCCGACAAGTGATGATCTGTGAAACTGTGAATCTTTGACTTTAAAATGTCGCTAGTTAGATATCTTGTAAACACATTAATTATGAATTTAAAAGAAATACTAACTTTGTCCCAAATTGACCTAGAACAATATTTCATTTTTTTAAATTCGTGTAAAAATTAATATGAATATGAAAAAATAATTATTTTCGAGCAGTAGGGAAAAAGGTATTCTTAAATATTGACAATTATTGATGTTAATATTTTTGTACCATAATTTTGCAATAGAAAACTATTTTTTTTACGTGTTTTTATTTATATCGATAGTTCAGCTCTCTTTCTTTCTTATGATATGTGTACACTTGGTGTATCTTTATTATTGTCTGACTCGCGTTATTGTAAAAAAATGGTTTTTGGATAAAGGATAAACAGATGGAATAAAATTTAAGCTATTCGATGGAACGATCTGAAATTTAGAGGGTTCACGTAGTACAATGAAACTCATATTTTGGCGCATTGAACACAATTTTGAGTGAATTCTTTCAAGTATCATTATTAATTATTATTTCTTCTTTATTTTGCAAGTTTATAAGCAAAACAGATATTTATCTTATCCACATTTTCTAAAACGTCATTTTAATGGTTGTTTTATGTTTCAAATATTGATTAGTTTGAAGTTATTAGTGGATATAAACTTTTGCAATAATAGGTGATAATAGCGGAAATTTTGATTTTTTGTGCTTAGTTTTTAATAAATAAAAAATATGACCGAATGTCATATTAATTGCTTCTAGTGCGCGTAATTGTATCAGAAGGCGGATAGGACACTATCCCTTCTCTGCCGACATAAGCTCCTACAAATAATTTTTCGCGCCATAAAAAAATGTCTGATGGAAAACATTGCAATAAAAATTATTATTTCCATAAATTATGTAATGTTTAAGCTTTCATCCACTCTATTCATCGGCACTGTTGAAAACGCTAGTATGTAGTTTAAAATAAAAATCAATTACTAGCTACATTACATTAGCTACATTATTTTTATATATATGACGGTGGGAGCGAATAAAAACACATTTAATTTAACATTTTCCGTACTATTCTCTTTTATATTGAAATACTTTGAGACCATAAAAATGTAGTGAAACACGGTTTCACGTATCCTGTGGTATAGCAAAACCTACCATGTTTCACATTGTCCTATGTTTCAAAATATGCGAGCGACACGCTTGTCGCATAATGCCTAATATAAAATTTACCGATTTCTTACCCGACTATGGGCCTCCGACAAACACAACATATCGCTGGGTGCATCGTAACTCCGTCGTTCCACGCAAGGATCTCCACTTGCCGAATGATTTTGAATGCACTTTCCCTTAATTGAAATACTCCCTTATTATTACGTATTTCGTTTTGAGAATTGGAATATACCTGTTTTACATCACTAAGGTTTTCGCTATGTCGACTAAAATTTTTAAAACCCTTTCTAAAGGGTACTTGGGTCGGTTTTTTTTAAGTGAGAAAAAAATCCATAGGCAAGCGAAATTCTAGGACAACTTCTTAATATTTCACCGAAAACCGCATCCGTTTCTATTCATTTTTAAAAAAGTTACATCAATAATGCGATTTTCATGTGTGAAGAGGCCTCTTAACAACGGGTTTTTCCCGAGAATTTAGTCCTTAATCACTTCACAGGTATGCGGCTGGTCCCTTACCGGGCGGAAGAAGTTTCGACGCGACCAGGTGTTTTACGATGGGTTGATGGGCATTTTCGACGACATGACCGAAAAGGTGGTTTTATTGTACAGGTATTTTTGACGTAAAGGAATTTAACAAGCCCGTGTATTGGGTTGAATTCGTAATGAAAATAAAGGGATATATACGTCAAAACAATTTATTTGTTACTAGGTTTGGGAACAATATGACATTTCTTGTCCAAAGTTTTTTTTCTAAATGCATATGTACTAAAATTTTTATTGTTTTAAAATAGGCATTAGTATCTAAATAACAAAATAATACATCATAAGTATACAAACTATTACCATAAATGTTACATTAAAAGGGCTTGAACTTGAACCGATCCTACCTACCTGCTTAAGCCATCGTCGAAATTTCTTGTAAGCTTATTTGACCCTTCGATTAAAGCAGGTACCCTCAATAATTGTCGTCGAAAGTTCGCCCGCCGCCCTTACCGGTCCTAATTTGAATAATTCCCAATCGTGTTGTCACTTCTCTGATAAACAGACGACAAAACATGCAAAATTTTGTTCCTTTTGAAACAAATTCAATAGTGTGAAAAAATAATATTTTATTATTTGGTTGATCAACAACATAATTATTTTAATACTGTATTATCCGTTCACGAGAAGGTGATAGCAGAGCACCTAATTATACATTCAAAAGGGTCTCCGAAACACTGGTGGGTGGTTCAAAAAAGTAAAGAAATTCGCAATCGTTTCTCCATATGCAGTGTGTGTTTGTATAACAACTTTAGGTTTGTCCTCCCTGTTGAGTCATAAGCAGGTAGCCCTCTACCTGCTTCTACCCCTCAAATACAATAGAACCGAATGATAGGGCAAAGCGGAAACGAAAAACTTTTGGAACAGTGTCGCCTTCTTGGGTATAAATGAGAATTTCTTCTATAGTGCTTAAGACATAAATTTTATTTAAACAGGATTAAACTATACCTAACAATTTTTTAATTAAATTAGACAACATTTTCTTCCCATTTTCTTCAGGCTTAGAACAGACAGTTTAATAACTGGCGTGGTTAAAACTTTGCCTAATAGCAATTTGTTAATACTAATAACTTAAACAAAAATTAATATATACCTATATTATCAAAAAATTTTCGATAATGCGTTCTATTTCATCAATGTGATTTACTTCCCATAACTTGTCTTCTTCTTTTTCTATAGCGTGCTTACTACATTTTCTCAAATGGTCTGTAGTTACTTTAGATAACGTTTCATGCAAAAGTCTTCTTACATCATCTAATTTGAACGTAGTGTTCGATCTCGCTACTTCTTGTACCCTTTATTTGTGCCCATATAAGTTCTATGGGGTTCAGTTAGCAATGGTATGGAGGTAAACTATGCACAATTATCCCGCGATCTTTGGCTATTTCGTCGATTATTTATTTTTTGTATTTCTGTTTATTTGTTCTAACGATTTGCATAAGTTCCGTTTTAACCATCGTACCGTCAAACGTGATTTTTTTATCATTTAGCCAGTTAATTATGTTGTCCTTTCTCCCAGACGTAGTCTGTAACTTTTCTAGTAAACGCGAGTGGTAAACTGGCGTTATCCATTACCATTACTGAATTTTGTGGTATGAAAGTTAACATCTGCACAAAATAGTCTTCAAATACGTCTGCAGTCATTTCCTCATGATAATCTTTGGTAGATTTAGAAGTGAATTCTAATAAACCGTTATTTTAAAAACCATTTTCACCACCAGTATGCATAAATATCAATCTACGACCTTTTCCTACTGGTGGACTCAATCCAGTAGAATAACCTTACATGAAAGCCTGCCGCGAATCAGTAATATTCTTATCAACCCAAATTTTCGAAACAGTGTGCCCTTCATTTAATCACGTTTCATCTGAATAAAAAATGGTTTTTCCCTCGGTTCGAAACCTTTTAATCGCTCTTCAATATTCCCTCCTCCAACAAACAATATAATCTATATCAAGAAACAACGCCCTTCTGTCAGATGCTTCCCACGAAAAACCTATTTCTTTAGGCACTTCCATAATGTTGTACAACCAATATACGGCAAGTTGTCACTTCCATAATAACATTTAACATTTCGTATTTTGTCTGAGATAGGTATTTCTTTATTTAAATAAAAGGAATGAACTTTATAACGTATAGCAGTTTTATCAAAATCGTCGATAGTTTTTGGTTTTTGTCCTGGATGTTTTAGTGGCTCGGCAACCCCTTTATTTTTTCTTTCATTTAAAAAACCATAAACTGTTGCTTTTCCAACTCCTGTCATATTCGAAAAATTACTCACGATTTCCCTAACAGATATTTTTTATATAAAGTGCTGCGCCTATGGTTTAGGACTGATAATTGTATGCAGGTAAAAATTCGTGCTATCAACTTCTCGTGAACGGAGAATAGTTACTTATATTGACTTAGTCACTACATTTCCGTTGCATTGTTGTTAAAAACCACACTTTTACAATAAATCACATGTTCAATTTTTATATACGATTATTAATGAATTGTATATTCTTTAATTGGAATGGAAATTATTAAATAAATTTAATTACGTAGAATATTTTTTCAATTGTGGGATATACATCGTGTATTGAAATCAAATGGAAAACTTTGGTATTATTAATTTTACGAAAAAATTTTTCTTTATAAAAAATGCTGCATGATCTAAACTTTAAACTGTAATAAGCAGATTCCAATTTTCTCTGTCCTATATACGAGATTTACCAAAAATATGAATTTGACCCAAGATTAAATAGTAGCTTTATTTTTGAAAATAACGAAAATTGTTATAAAAAGATTAATCAGAAATGAATACTATATTCCAATGAACAATTATATCAATAACCACAAAATATCTGATTATTGAAATATTTTACATAATAAGCTGCCTACTTTTAAATTTATTTTAATTTCGAATACGAACATTTATATTTTTAAATTAGGATTAAGTAAACACTTATCCTTTTACAAATTTCACTATATATACCGAACCGGTATACCGGTGGATATCCAAAATTGGACTTCTGAAGGATGTCCATATAAGTCCAGTTTATACTCTCTGCAGTGTGGACATATAGTGGACATCCATTCGACATTTTTAACGAACGTCCGGTGGATATCCAAAATTGGACTTCTGATGGATGTCCATTAAAGTTTAGTTTCTACTCTCAGCATTATGGACATTTAATGGAAATATACTGGACATCCATTCGACGTTTTTACCGAACGTCCATTGGATATCCAAAATTGGACTTAAGATCGAGGTCTGTTTTAGTCCTGTTTGTACTCTTAGCGGTGTGGACATTTCATGGACACATATTGAACATCCATTCGAAGTCTTAAAAGGGACATTCGGTAGATGTCCAAACTTGGACATCCGATGTATGTTCGCTTAAGTCCAATTTATGTCCCTGGACGTATGGCTGTAAAATGGACATATACTGGACGTCTATAGGAGGTTGCGCGTTGTCTGGGACTTTTATAAAACTTAACCCACAGTTCGGAGACAAAATGTACGCAAATTCAACTTTAGCTAGGACTAAAACGTGATAAAATAGATAAATTCTGAATGTCTCTATGAAAATTGAGTAACTTTTCAACGAAATAGAAACTTCAATAAAGAAGAGTCATAGTTTGTAATGTAGGAAATTAATAATATATTCTATTTAAAGCATTTTGGTAACTATTCAGGTAACAAAATCATATTTATATAGATGAAGTTTATAACGCTTCGTAAAATTTATACAGAATGGTGGAATTTCAAGAAATGGTACAAGTAATGTTCTTAAAATAGTACAAATATTAATACCGGATTAGAAATTGCATTAAAAGGTAAGAAATGATTTTTTTAAATTTTCACTGTTGCCCTTAGATTTTAAACAGTTAGGCTTTTCAAAACAAATTTTATTATAATCTTGTTGTCAACATTCTATATACTTTAACATTTATCTCTTGCTAGGTAAACATTTGATTGCTCTGCAACTTTGATTATATCGGTGTAGGCGATAGATACTTACTGTAAGCTATTAGTAGAACGAATAACTAATTCCTAAACCTAAACGTCTTTGTCAATTCTCAAAAATACGAGTATTTAGTACTTATTATTATATAACTACCATAAAAACGAAGGAACTAATCCGATTTCTTTATCTAAACTAATATCTCCTACATTGTAAAACGTATCAATAAGTTTAAACAATATTGTCTTTGGCCCCACGTACTTTCCTCAATATTTATCGTTAACAATTGACAATTGATAATCTAAAGACTGAAATCAAAACTGTTAATAAACAATTCGAACTTATCTCTGATGAAGAAGTGCCCCTCTTCTTTTATAATACGCATTTGCTCTGTACATTAAGAAGTTAGTCACTCGAATTCTTCCTCGCGTTTCAAACCGTCCGAGGAGACTCCGCGATTAAGTAAAAATAAGTGCGTACTTACAAAAATTTAACCAAAATTAAATTAATCACACAACACGGAATTGACTGTACTGAGAAGTAAAAATTGGAGAATATCAGGAGTTGTTTGTGATAAGTTGTTATGTTGAAGCGGAAAATTTTTCTCAGCAAGAATCCTGGATTGAAACGGTTGGTTTTCGTTAAATTTCTGCATTAAGTAGTAGAAGTTCAGAAGCACCATTGGAACAAAAATTCAGTTACCTCATTCGTGTACTTTCTTAAAACAAGTTGCTATCTAATTCCGCGCCTGTCTCATATCTTCTGTTTGCTTTTCACTAAACATTTGAGTTCTCAACCAGAAGCCTAATTCAATATTGAAAAAAAGTTTCGCTATTTATGTCACCGGGCATATCGGAGGAGATCCATTTGACTTCGGACTTCGGATCCTGAGGAGTTGTTCCGTCTGCGTAGATCGTCTCATCGTCTCCGTGTGGTTAATTTTTGGGCAAGTGATGCGCGTAGCCGTTCGAGGAATGTGTTTGGAATCCGACTAATAAATCGATAAACTAAAGCGGAATCAATACGAACCATGGATCATACAGAGAGGGAGAAACGAAAGACAAACCCTAGGGAAAGAGCTAACCTGTGCTCTTTGATTACTTTCATGTAAGTATGGTTAAAACATTTAAAAATGCATTCTTCACTAATTCGTTAATGTTATTTTCATCCCTCCGGTTATAATTAAATTAAATTCAAAATTTCTGTAGTTTAATAAGAATACGTCTTTTTATTAGGCAATAATATAACTATTATTGAAGCATTATTGAAGCAAGCCTTTAACACGACAGTTTTCTAATAATGTTTCAAACTGAGCTGCTAAGTAAACTGCATAACAGGAATCGTTAAAGCAGCCCCTGTGGCCACCTTTTATTGTAACACTAACTATTATAGTAAGATGAACTTCGAAGTAATAAACTCGTTCTAACGCTAATCAACCGAATGAACTGAACTGAATTCTAGTGTGTATGGTTCTGGGACCATAGTTTTCCAACTTTATGTTCCATTTCGACGCAACTTAGAAGATATTTTAAGTCTACATACTTTGCGTAAGATTGCACGGTTAAATTACAACACATTCTAAATACAGACATTTGTTATATGATAATTTTCATAATCCTTGTGGAATTTTTCTATAATTCGTCAGAAACAGACTGTTTGATTTAGATTTCGTTATTTCTTAAACAAAACATTTCTCCTTTGTTAGAAGTAAATCTCGACTTGTCTCATTATTTCTTATTTACTCACTTGGAGACGTTTTAAGTCAAAGAAAAGGAGAAAAAATTATCCTTGAGGCGCATCGTAAAATAGGAAAATGGGTTTAATCGTCGACCTAGAAAGATTAGAGGAACATTAATCTCTGGTTTCTGAGTGGAAATTTACTCAGCGAGGACAGAAAACATTTTATTGGGTTGAGGTTTGAAAATTGATTATTTAAATTGAAATTGTCTATAACCCACTTTAAAAGATTCCTTTTTGTCATTTCGGAGAAGGACAAAAAAGTTAATAAGTTTATCTCGACTTCATTTCGCTTCGTAAGTGGAGATCGACAATTTAAATTCACTCGAAACGAAAACGTGCAATTGATTCGAGATTTTACCAAATAAAAGACTTATTTTATCATTTTGTCAAAATTCATTCAATAACTCGAATGAGGAATTGTGGTCTTAATTATAAGTAAAGGAACAACATTTTTGGGATATAGGCACGTAGTAGATGTGTGCAATAGCAATTTAAAACAAATTGTGAATGGATTCGAACCAATAAATCGTTGCATTCCAAGAACAAAAAATTTCAAATTTTATTGGCTTCGACCAATTTTAGGGCATCTTTCCGTGAGAACTTAATAGACATGTTCCAATAGTAGTTTTGTACAATCAATTCTTAATCGATTCTTTCTAGTGTAAATGTAGCGGAGAAGTGTATAGTATTGTTCAGTCTTACTAGATTCTTGTGGGTGGTTTGAAAATTGAGAATAGTGATGTGTTCATCGGACTACGTTTCACATTTTATTATAAGTACTGGATCGTAGAATAAATATTCAAAGTTTAAAAACAACCGTTCAGTTGAATATTGAGAAAATTTCAAAAACCCGAAAATCAACAAGAGTAGTGTCCTTCAGAAAAGATTTAGCTAAAAATATTATTAAACTTTATTGTACACATTCGACAGTTGAGTAAATATTAGAGGTATAAAAAATTGTTGGAGCAAATTTTGAAAAAAAAATTCAGAAACCGAAAAAATAACACAAGTAAACTACGCCATTATAACTGCCAATTTTGCTGAAGAACATACTAGAAGGTTCTTATGTCTTGTAACCAATTTAACTAAATTTTGATTGTTGAGTAGTAACTAAATAACAACTTAATATTATGAACAGATTAAAGAGAGAAACAAAAATATTTCTTTTTCCGAAGTGAAATACTCGTAATATATTACACAACCGATTCTGTAGGGATTCTTCAAAATGGAAATTAACAATTTAGCCTTGTGAGCAGTTCAAGTATAAAAGGAATGTAATTATTGAAGGATATTATACGAAATGTTATTGGAAGCATAGCTTTCTTATGGCGGGTTTCGCTCGAAGCGTTGAATCGGTGAGAGGTGTAAACGCCGAAAAATCGTCACGATCGCAACTGCCAATTATCGCGCTGCGCTAACTGTTTAGTAGCAACCGTGTTACAATTGTTTTTTTTTTGTATTGGTTACCTGCTCCATGGTTACCAATCGTTTGTACTGCGATCGGCGCGATCCAAACAATCGAAGGCGACCGTCACGTGTGTGTCCGTCATTGGCGTCATTGCATTGCGCATTCACTACTTCTCTATAAATCTCCGCAATAAAGCCCCGGCGGACTGCTCACAATTCGATCGACGATTGACATAAGGAAGGGAAGCCACCACACATTGCCAACCAGCAATTTGGAGACAGTATAAATACGTGCTTTCTTTTGGAAACATAGCTTTCTTACGGCGGGTGGCTTATAAAGTAGATAAAAGTGATTTTTTTGGGAGTCGCGCTAACTGTTTGGTGGCAACTCGTGTTACTATTGTTTGTATTGTCTGTTGGCTGCTCTAGGGGTGGCGATTGTGGGCTGAATCTGAGAGTGGCTAGAGCGGCGCGATAGCGCCGCGCTAGCTACCAATTGTTTCTGTACATGACGTATATATATATATATATATATTATATAAAGCTATGCTTCCCCTCCCGGTCATTCCCAGAGTGCCTCATTTCGTTTTTTTGTTTGAAAGTAGTTTGGGATATCATTTAAAAGATTTTTTCCCTCAATGCTGAGTTCATTTCCTATCCAAGTTTTCAATCTAAGTGTTTAAAAATTTAATTTGATAATAAAATCCGAAAGGTGTATTATGGGTCATTTTTAACTGTTCTCTTTCGTTTTCAGGTACACAGGCGGTCTGTTTAGGAAAGCCTTCAAAAACGACTTGGAAGAAGAAGATTTGTACGAAGTGCTCTCAAAGTGCAACTCGAAAAGATGCGGAGACAAATTACAAATTGAATGGATAAAAGGGCATAAAAATGACAAATCCCTGTCGATATATAGACTGCTCTGGAATAGATATGGCGTCAGATATATTCTCACCGGTGTTACATATTTGATATGGAAAACATTTCAAAAGTAAGTACTTAGACAGGATCATTTGATAACATTTTACACCCCACAGGTACATGTCGCGCCTTATTAATGAACTTCAATGTTAGACGAATTATTGAGGCTACCATTTTTTACGTCGCCAGCTTTTAGAAACAGTAACAAGGAAGAAACATTATTATCAGATTTAGGGTACAATTTCCTTGTTACTTATTACCTAATTACCCAGATTATAAAATTAGATTTTAAGTAAGTAAATACGTTTGATGTAAACTGTTGTGTTTCTGAAAATAAGGGGAATAAGGTCATTTCCATAATTTTAATAACGCTTCACGAGTTCGCCTTATACGAGGCTGCCAGGAAATATCGAAAAGGTCAGCGAAGTTAGGATAATAATTTATTACAAATGTTGTCACAAAAAACATCCAGCGACAAATTGCCTTAAAATGGCGTCTCATTTTAAGTATTTGGTATTTGGTTTTAGGTATTTTCTTATCTAATTATCATATACAATGTATAATAAAGCTGTTTCCTTTCAAAAGAATATAAACAATAATTGTTAAACCTGATGTGGACGCCCGAAGTTTGTTTATAATTGATTGAGAAAAAAGGCTCTCGGTACAGCAATCTACTCCTATTTATATTTTCTACTTCGAACGGTATTATTCTTACACTCAGTATTTTTATCTACACTCACCTTATAATTGGACTTTGATTCACTCTAATGAACCGTATTAACCAATATTTTATCCACGTGTGTCATAATAGTTATTTATGTCACAAGGAATGTAAAGACGTTGTGGTGTTGGCTCTCGGCGACCTGGATGAATGATACGATGATTGTTCTGTTAAGTTCCCCAGGGTTAAATGAAACACTGTGTGTTATCAACTGTCGACGTTTCATCTATTTATTGAAGACGTATTCATGACTATCGATGGAATATTTTTTCCCAGGCTTTAATATTTGAGTTATCATTTTTATATTACCATTGCATATCACTCTCGGTGGGAAATGTTTGGTTTATTAGTATTTTTCCGAGTTTAGTGAGTGGCTTCGTTGTTAGTTTTGATGTTTTAACTAATAGAATATCTTACCTAATTCATGAGATTTTGTTCGTTCAGATAAATTTCTTTCAGAATTTTGAGATGTTCAATTACAGTCGAATGAAACCTTTCAACTGTTAAATTGACATCGTGATATTAAAATGGTTTTGATGCTGTTTCATTAATCATAAATGTTACACAATGAGTTTTTCTAGAATATTTTGCTATCTGACATTTTGGCCAGAATTTAGGTAATTTGTTTAACTACATAATTCCTAACCAATAATAGTTCCTTCTGAGACTATTTAACATTGCCGCGATGATAACATTTTTCTCGATGTTGATGTTTCTTCTGAAATCGTGCCTTATTGTTTTTTGCGGTATTTACTGGTATTGTACATTTTATTAATTTGAGTCCATATTGCGAAAAACGTTTTTAATATACTTGATTAAATTTTTCGAAGAGTTGATCATTGTTGAAGTATATACGGTATGATTTTCCGGCAGCGGTATATTTCTTTAGAAAGTGCAAAATAACGTTTTTTTCAGAAGCTATTTTCGAGCATTTTCAGAAGCAGATAATTTTGAGGGTAACTATTGATGGCCGTTTTCTTGGCTTACGTTCAAGGTGGGGTGGATTATATCATTTGATTGACCTAATTATTTATTGCTTCACATAATATTTATTCCTGTGTTAATTTTGTCACAAAAATTTAAGTGTTGGGAATCGTATATATACGTTCAAATTTGGGTTCTGGTCGTATGATACCATCTTAACAAATTTGATGCTTCCTTGGCTGGAATTTAAATTGAAGAGTAGATACGGAATTTTCAGAATTTACCTAATTGATTTTCTTTAAAAAACGTTGATTCACAAAGTAGCTGTATTGTATCTACTCTCTATTTATTCCTCAAGCATTATTCATTCATTTTCATAAGCTTTAACTTTTATACAGGAGGAGGCGTCGACATTAGTATTAAATTTACTTTTTTGGTTAAAAATATCATAGTACAATTCCTATAATCGCAATCGCCATTTTACTAGTTTTAAATTTGGTTCTTCAAGAGAGGAAAGTTGTAATAGTGGTGTGTAGTATGTGCAAATAAACAAATTTTCTTCCAAAAAGAGAAAGGTAAAAATATTTGAATGCCTCGATTATACAAAGTAATTTTCTTTCTATGGTAATGAAATCTGATTCTGAACCGCTTAGGGTTCGTGAAACATACACTACTGCCTATCTGATTCCATGGACCTTATTGATAATACTGCTCCTGAACTCACTTCAGGGTTATCAGTTGTGAAAATATACTTTCTTTTAAAATGTGGATACTTTAAAAGGGGGACATTTATCAAGAGGTTTCTTTAGAGTGTGAGTTAAAAATTCTTATATTTTGGTAAGCCTTTTAGAAATTTTTCGTAAGCTCCAATTAATTTGAGAAAATTTTTATTTGTTTCAGTTCTTAACAGTGGAAATATTTTTATGACATCTTTTTTGTCAGGGTCTGGTTTAACTCATATAACTACATATTATATGTCCAGTGTAATTTATTCCTTCCTTAAGGAATTCACATTTATCTAATTATATTTTTTAGCTTGAATAGTTTCTCTGGAAGCCCCAATGAAAAGACGATTAACGGCGGAGAATGTCTTTTAATTTGGTTCCTATATTTGGTTTCTTAATTTGGTTTGGTTTTTAATAAAAACGACGTTTCGCTCGCAACTGCGAGCATACTCATGTTATTTTTTAGGTGAAGGAAGACATATAGGAATAGATGGTCGACATCCTAAATGGTGAAGATGTTTTCGCCTCACTACTATATATGGCCAGTTTAAATATATTTAAGGGAAGGCCGTTATTAAAGCTAATAGAAACACTTTCGTTTAGCACGGATTTTACCATCGATCCATCAACAAAGGGAAGTGTTTCTATTAACTTTTATAATGACCTTCCCTTAAATCTATTTAAACTGACTGTTGAGTTCTTGTGGACAAAATTCTTCTAATTGGTGTTGAAAGGAACTTTCTGTTATGTCCACGTCACACGATAAATTAATGTCGAGTGAACTAATTATTTTATAGATGAATAATTCGGACGAGTTAACTAATGTAATTTATTTATTGAAAATTAATAAATAAACTACTACAACTTACTTAAAATTACAATAT
The DNA here is from genome assembly GCA_946251905.1 of Cryptocephalus moraei. Classification (NCBI taxonomy): domain Eukaryota; kingdom Metazoa; phylum Arthropoda; class Insecta; order Coleoptera; family Chrysomelidae; genus Cryptocephalus; species Cryptocephalus moraei. The sequence continues at coordinate 708,892 of OX276456.1, forward strand.
CTAATTTAATAATAATCGCGGTTTTATAATGAATAGTGTTGACGGTACAACGAGTAGATAGTGTCTAGGCTCTGGTCTGTCAGGTAAAATTCTAAACTTAAATCCTTAACGATGGGATTTTCCCATCCCTACATAGATTTACACCAGCCGATCACTGATGGCTATGCCCGACCAACTGCAATAACATCATAAATTTATTTACATAACTTGGCAGTGATAAAAACAGAATATGCCGGTACTGTAACTGTTGAAATTTACTACAGCTGGCACTAAATATAAGAATTACATTAACAAACTAATTTAACTATTGATTTTAAAAACTAGACACCCAGTAAGGTATGAAACATTATCCCGGCTTTGAACGACTTGCGTTCAACAAACACAAAAACCAAAGTAGTAATAATAATGAAGATAAATAGCTAAGACTGAGTTATTCCTTTGTATAAGGATGTCGTAATTGTTACACCTAAATTGTTAATATGTATGTACTAAAATAATTATAAAGTTTAACAAAACTTGACAATTAAAATAAAAATAAAAATTCAAACATAGAGATTATAGTTACATTATTCGTCACTTGAATAATCGATCGGTAAAGGTGACAATTTTTTAACACACCGTTTATACAACCCACTTTTAGTTTTCACACTTGCCACTCTCACTATATTGTCTTTGCCTGGATGAACCGCAGTTATGCGCCCCATGCTCCAATGCATGGGAGGTAAATTATCTTCCTTGATCATTACCAAAGTTCCTACTTTGATTTGATTCTCCTCTCCTTGATGCCATTTTTTTCGAGTTCTTAACTCATTTAAATACTCTTTGTGCCAACGCTGCCAGAAGTGTTGTTTAACCCTTTGAATGCGCTGCCAAATTGACAACTTGTTGATTGGTACAGTTTGTAGATCACATTCAGGTATGCTTCCTAAATGATCTCCAATAAGGAAATGTCCAGGTGTTAAGGCTAAGAGGTCATTAGGGTCAGCGGAAAGAGGAGTGAGAGGACGGGAATTTAATATCGCTTCAATTTCAATTATACAAGTATTAAATTGCTCATATGTAAACAATGCTTCTCCCATTGTACGATATAAATGGTGTTTAAAAGATTTTACTGCAGCCTCCCACAGACCTCCAAAATGTGGAGACCTTGGTGGCGAGAAATGCCAGTTGATGCCTTCATTTTGAAAATGGTTAGCAAATATATCATTAGTTGACATGAAGAATGATTGAACTTTCATTATCTCATTTTTTGCACCTATAAAATTGGTAGCATTATCGGAATGAATATTTTTGGGTTTACCCCTTCTTGAAACAAAACGTTTTATTGCTTCTAAACATGTTTCTGTTGTAAGATCAGTAACCAGTTCCAAGTGAACTGCTTTGGTCGAAAAACAAACAAAAACTGCTACATAAGCTTTGACTTTTTGTCGATTTTTAATTTTTTTCTCTTTTATCATGAATGGTCCGCAATAATCCAATCCAACATTATCGAATGGTCTCGATCGCACTATTCTATTTTTTGGTAAATCACCCATTACATAGTTTGGCAGTTTAGGACTTAATTTATAACAACGTATGCATTTGTTGATAATATAGCGAGTCATATTTTTACCATCAATTGGCCAATAACTTTGTCTGACATAATTTAAAGTAGTTTGTATTCCTGCATGCCAAAATTTTTTATGTTCATGTAAAATTATTAATTTGGTTACGTGATTTTGCCGAGGCAATAAAATAGGATACTTTTTGGAGTAAGTCATTTCTGAATGTGATAATCTACCTCCTACCCGTAATATGTCTTGATCATCGAGAAATGGATTTAAAGAAATTATTTTACTTTTAGGACTGATCTTGGAACCGCTTTTCAAACCTTGTATTTCCATGGAAAAATGATTCATTTGAATTAATTTGATGATTTGAAAATGAGCATTTCTTAATTCTTCCACAGAATATGCGCCTGATAACTTTTCATTTCTATTTCTATTTATTAGGGCTCGATGACAAAAGGCCACAAAACGATTTAATTTAGAAATAGAAGAAAAGCGTTCTAGAATATAATTTTGTGCTTGTTGATTATGCCTTTGTTCAGTTAGTGTATTAGTACTAACAAGAACTGTATTTAATTTTGTTTCTGGAATTTCAATATTGGACAATTGCATAATTTTCCATTCATTTTCGTCTTGTGACAGCCAATGAGGTCCATGTAACCAAATTTCATTTTTAATAAATTCAGACGGAGATTGACCTCGAGATATAAAATCTGCAGGATTTTCTTCCGTTGAAACATGAAACCAATGAATGTTATTTGATGTACTACTACTAGTAAGTGACTGAACTTCAGCTACCCGATTAGCCACAAATGTTTTAAGTTGATGTGGAGACCTTTTTAGCCAGTGTAAAACTATTGTTGAATCTGACCACAAGTTGATTTTGTTGTAATTCAATTTTAAAGCGTCTATTACTTTCTTCATTAATTGACTTAATAGCAGTGCTGCACATAATTCTAACCTTTGTATTGTCATGGTTTTGACAGGTGCTACCCGAGATTTAGCACAAATTAGATGTACTGCACACTTCCTGTTGGAATTAATCGATCTTAAATAAATACATGCCCCGTAAGCATGTTGACTGGCATCACAAAACCCATGTAATTGAATGTTCGTGGCATTTGATACACAAATTTGTCTCGAGGTTTTGAATTGATGAATTAAGGATAATTCACTTTTTATTTTAGACCACTTTGTGAATAAATGTTGAGGGATTGATTCATCCCAATCTAATTTTAGTTTCCATAATTCTTGTATAATTAGTTTAGCATCAATTATGATAGGACCTAAAAGTCCTAACGGATCAAACAGTTGTGAGATTTCAGACAAGATTACACGTTTTGTGACTAGTTTTTCAGCTGAAAATTGTTTAAAAGAATAGTGAATGGAATCAGTATCAGGTTTCCAGTGAATACCTAACACCTTTTTTGAATGATCGCCTAAACTTATTTCTTCAGACTTATCACAGTTTGATTGGTGTACTAAGTCAGCTACATTAGAGGCCCACTTATGAAGTGTAAATCCTCCTAAATTTAAAATACTAATCAATTGTTTCTTAAGCTCTATTGCTTCTTGCATTGTATTGGCACCTGATAATAAGTCATCAACGTAAAAATCATTTTTAAGACAATTTGCTGCCAAGGGAAATTTGTTTTCTTCATCATGAGATAATTGATATAAAGTTCTAGCAGCTAAAAATGGTGCAGTTGCCGTGCCTTGAGTAACTGTTGTTAATTGATAGGTACGAATTTTATCCTTTGCATTTTTTCGCCATAAAATTTTTTGATAATTTGCATCTTCTTCATTTATTTTGATTTGTCTATACATTTTTTGTATATCGGCTGTAAGAACTATATTATGAAGTCTAAATCTCATTAGAATGAATATTAATTCATCTTGAATGGTGGGCCCTACTAATAGAGTGTCATTTAAGGAATAGTTTGTCGCACTTTTAGCCGAAGCATCAAATACGACACGTAATTTAGTTGTTAAATTGTTTTCTTTTACAACCGCTTGGTGAGGTATATAATAACCCCCATGAATATCATTGTTATCCGTTATTTCCCTCATATGACCCATGTCTAAATATTCTTGAAGCGCTTCATTATAATCTTTTAATAACGACACATTTTTTGATAGTCTTCTTTCCAATGAATTGTAACGATTTAATGCCATATTATAAGAATCACCTAATCTTTGAATATTCTCATTAAAAGGTAACCTGACAATGTATCGCCCGTTTACATCTCTAATTGTTGTTTTCATGAAATAATCCTCACATTTTTGTTCTTCAATTGACAAATGTTTTCTTTGAGGAAGTTCTTCAACTTCCCAGAAGCGACTCAATTGATTGTCAATACTATTTGTAATTAAATGACAAGTTGTTGATATTGGTTTTGTAAATGACTGCATTTCTACTTCTCCTGCAACTATCCACCCAAGCAATGTTTTTTGCAAAGTTATATTTGAATTTTTATTAGGAATTATTTGTCCATTACTGAGTAACTTATAAAATAGAGTAGCACCTATTAATCCATCAATTTTTGCTGATTTATTAAATTCTGGATCTGCTAATTGAATATTCCTAGGTATATTAATTAGACTTTTATTTAGTGTTCTTGCTGGTAGGGTATTTGTTATTTTTGGTAAAGCTACAAATTCTAATTTTGATTCAAATCCATTTATTCTTGAGCGAATTTTAGTATTTACTTTGAATTTTGCACGAGTTATCAACTGTCCTAATCCCGCAAACGGTAAATCTATTTTTTCTTGTTTTAAATTAAGCTTTATTGCTAAGCTTTCTGTGATGAAGTTACATTGAGAACCTCCATCTAACAAAACTCTACAAATATGCTCATGATTAAATTGATCTACTATTTTTATTTGTGCTGTTCCTAATAGCACTTCCGACTCGAACGTAGCGGTAAGTCCTATTTGTTCGACATTGTTTAATGAGTTTGTTCTACCTTGACTTGATCCTGAAAGGTTTTGATTATGTTTAATGTTTGTGAAATGTAATAATGAGTTATGTTTTTTATTACAATGTTTGCAACCTGAAGCTAAACAATTGTTCGTTGAATGATTATCACGTAAACAATTAATACATAGTCGTCTTTCCCTAGCTGCAGCTGACCTTTCTTGTTCATTTAATTTTAAAAATTCAGAACATGCGTAAATTTTATGAATTTGTTTACAAAACGTACACACATCCATCTTTTGCGTACCGACAAACGCGCGATTTTGATGTATCAATGATTTATTAGATTTATTAAAGCGATTAGTTGATTTGACTGAGTGATTATTGTTTTCTTTACTAATTTCTTCAATGTCTCCACGTTCTTTTTTATTTAAAAATGCAATCAATTGTGAAAATTTGGGTTTTTGATCATCGTCTAAAGTTTCCTCCCAAGTTTTACGCGTAAATTTATCTAATTTGTTACTTATTATGTAAATTAAAAATGAATCCCAATGATCTACAGGTTCCTTTAAAGCTTTCAATGCGTTAACGTGCATTTGTGCCTTTTCTTTTAAACTACGAACTTTTGTGACCGACAGTGTTGTCATTTCAGGTAGATTTAATAACTCCTTTAAATGAAATTGTATAATTTTCCTTGGTTTATGACATCGCTGTTTAATTAAGTCCCACGCTACTTGGTAATTTGCCTCAGATGCATCGAGAGCACTGATAATAGAAACTAAATCACCTCTTAATGCATGCTTTAAGTGATAAAATTTCTGGACTGGCGGAATTTTGTCATCATTATGTACTAAATTTAAGAATGAATCTTGAAAACTAAGCCATTCACGAGGATTACCGTCATAAGGACAAAGTTCAATTTTTTGTAATGAATTATTATGCTGAATAGAGATTAATTGCGGCACATTTGATACAGACGCTTCATTTAATTTCACATTTATTAACGGATTATTCTTATTTAAAGTTTTAAATTGCTCTGCTATAATCCTTGCACATTTAAAATAATTTTCATCGAATATAGATCTTTCAGTTTCCTGTAATTCTAATAATTGTTCATCTTTACTATCAATTAAGACCTCAATATCAAATTGGATTTTTTGAAATTCTTTATAATATTCTTCCAACTTAATTTTTCTATTTTCAAGATCTGAGACATTTGTAATTGAGTTTTTCTCGAGAAATGTTATCATCCTACTTACATTAGCTTTAGTTACACCCCGAGTTTTCACCAACAATTCTAATTGTTCCTTTGGATCCATTTTACAATTAGATGTTGCGGATTGTTTATAATTGAAAGTAGAAGAATGTTACAAGGAGATATAAGGATTAGTGACGTGATTAAATGATTAAAGGAGATCAATTAATGATACCTGGTGTGAATTGATGCTACGACTGCTTCTGTGGCTGCTTCCTCAGATGAGACGTCCACGAAACTGCTGCTTATCAAACCGATGGCTGCTTTCCACAATGGATGTCCACGGTTGCATGTGTGAATTGATGCTACGACTGCTTCGGTGGCTGCTTCCTCAGATGAGACGTCCACGAAACTGCTGCTTATCAAACCGATGGCTGCTTTCCACAATGGATGTCCACGGTTGCTTGATTATGTTTGATACTCGTTGACCAGAATGATGACTTTTCTTCAGTGACTGCTTCCTCTGATGAGACGTTCACGAAGATAGACACAGGTTGATTAACTGACGGCTGCTATCCACACTGGATGTTCGATGTTTTTTTGTGTTGATTTGTTGATTACTTTCGCGTTGCAGTTAAGAGCATCCGGCTCGAAGGACCATGTTGAGTTCTTGTGGACAAAATTCTTCTAATTGGTGTTGAAAGGAACTTTCTGTTATGTCCACGTCACACGATAAATTAATGTCGAGTGAACTAATTATTTTATAGATGAATAATTCGGACGAGTTAACTAATGTAATTTATTTATTGAAAATTAATAAATAAACTACTACAACTTACTTAAAATTACAATATCTAATTTAATAATAATCGCGGTTTTATAATGAATAGTGTTGACGGTACAACGAGTAGATAGTGTCTAGGCTCTGGTCTGTCAGGTAAAATTCTAAACTTAAATCCTTAACGATGGGATTTTCCCATCCCTACATAGATTTACACCAGCCGATCACTGATGGCTATGCCCGACCAACTGCAATAACATCATAAATTTATTTACATAACTTGGCAGTGATAAAAACAGAATATGCCGGTACTGTAACTGTTGAAATTTACTACAGCTGGCACTAAATATAAGAATTACATTAACAAACTAATTTAACTATTGATTTTAAAAACTAGACACCCAGTAAGGTATGAAACACTGACCATATATAGTAGTGAGGCGAAAACATCTTCACCATCTAGGAAGTCGACCATCTATTCCTATATGTCTTCCTTCACCTAAAAAATACCAGTATGCTCGCAGTTGCGAGCGGAACGTCGTTTTTATTAAAAACAGAAACCAAATTAAAAGTCCCAGAGAAACTATTCAAGCTATTGGCTACATAACTCCAAGAACATTCACAACTTAATTTTATTTTTAATTTTGATCTTCCAAACCTATCAGAAATTGATCTAGTTGTTCAACATGTTCCTGAGGGTACTGAATATAGCTGTCTTCAAGGTAAACTAAACAGGTTTAATTTTGTAATCCTCGATATACATTACTCATTGAAGCGTATTAGGGGCTGTTTTTAGCCAAATGGCAATCTTTATTACGTTGTCTGTTTTACAGATTGTTAAGTTGTCAGGATAAACTGAGATTTTAGGATTGCAAAGTTTGACTTACAGTAACTGTGGGCTCTTCAGCACCCTCAATCAGGTTATTTTCTTTCTTCGTTCTCCTTCATCCTAGTTGATAAGACGGTGTCGTCCCCACCAAGTCCTTACTTCAGCTGGCTTCGGCAATGTGGTCTCTGTCGTATTGGCGATGATAATCCCCGTCTAATGCGTAGGTTTAGATGTTGTTCTTTTCCAATTGTTTTCTTGTGAGTTTTTGCAAATCTTCAAATTTACGGTTTTTCGTAGTTTTCGTTAATAAATCATTGTCACGAACCGATTTATCGCGATTTTCGTCATTTTTACGTCATTTGTCGTAAAATTCATAACCTGTATGAAAACTCTCCCTTGTTTTTATGCACGTGACGTCACTAGACACTTTACCGTCTGCAAGGGGTTCTCAATCATTTGACATAATTTCAATTCCATTGACATTTCCAATAATAGTCAATGTATTTTCGGAAAATTCATTTGAGATATCATCTAAATGCTTCCATCTTTAAAACAGAAGCAATTGGAACCATATTGCTAATGGAGTCAAGTAATACATGTTTTCTATAGAAACCCTTTAAATACCCTAGTTTGAAGTATATTTTCTTAAGAATTTGTTATTTATTAGTCGCTCGAAAAAACAGAAATATTTAAAACTTGCTGACATTTTATGCGAGTGCCTAATTGTACCTTAAGTGAGTTTTTTACATTATGTTTCAGATTGTGTTTTTTGTTGTATTTTTACCACAGTTAATCGTTTCAGCATAACTGAACCATGGGCAATAAGCAATCTAGTGTCATATTTCACGCCGGGTCAGACGAGGATATCAAAATATGACGCCTACCTCTACGCCATCGTTATTTTGAGCATCTATCTGACAGGCTGTCTGTTCCTCCACAACTACATAATCTGGGTATTGCAGATGGGCATCGAGATCAAAACCTCGTTCGCCTCAATGCTGTACAGGAAAGCGCTGAAACTAACCCCATCCGCGATTGCTGATATCAGCCTCGGGAACATCGTTACACTGATCACGAAGGACGTGTATACGTTCCAGTTGGCGGTCTGGATTATTAACGATACTTGGATCGGGATAGTCCAGACGTGTATCGTATGTTATTTACTATATCTACGGATAGGTGTTATGTGCTTCATCGGAGTCGGGATACTAATCATGGCAATGCCCTTACAAGGTAAAAGTAATATGGTAAATTGAGCTAGTTGATTCATCTCCAAAAATCGTATATGGATTATTCCCTAGTACCAACTCTGTTTTCATGCGACACTAGACGGAAATATGTTCAACAAGAGTTAATGAAACTATATTTAACTAACTTATTTTCAGTTACAAAGGGCCTCATTATTAAGTTATAAGCTAATATCAAAGTCCAAATAGTCTATGCGGTGTCTGTTTTGGGGTTGGTACCTTTTGCTTTTAGTCATCCAAAAAATTAGGAATGATAATTTCGTTATGTGTCAGTTGACAAGTGGTGTTTAAATTTTTATGGAAAAAATAGACAAACATCCATTATTCTCTGATATTTCCCAAGATAACTTGTAAACTGTTCATTTTAGGAAAAATATTGTGAGAGAAAATAATTTTTTGCTATATTTTATACATAATATCGTCGGTTGAAAGTCGAAAAATATATTACTACATAGGTATATCATAATAGCAATAAATATAAAAAAGTATTAAAAAAGGATATCTTTAGACTTTTCGAGTATTTATGTTATACATAGGAATCCCGGTTTTGCCTCACACAGCATTTTATTATGCCAAAGGTGCCCGATGGTCTAAAAGTTTTGCAAAATATTTCGTATTACAATTGAAGAAAAATAATGCAATTCCTCTAATTTGTTTACAGCCTAAAATAAATAGACAGTCTAATTACCAAAAATTATGCATATAGGGTATATACAGTATGTCCCCTGATTGAGTTTACAAAAGGAAAAACAATTTTTGATTTTACAACAAAAATGCTACAGAAATAAAAAATTTTGCTTGATTCCAAATGACCAAATCTGTAATTAGAATTTAAATACTACATATCTATGTTCCAAAATTTTCTTTTTCTTTTCATCTCATTACATCTATTAGTTTTTGTGGTAGAAGGCTTTGACTTGAAAACTTCAAACACATATTTATTTGTCAAAAATAACTTCAAACTCTAATTTTGTAATTTTTGGTGAAAATGTTAGCGTTATCACAGAACATATATTTAATACAATGTTATGATATTGGGCAAAAGAGCTAACGTCGCATTGCCGACGAATTTAATGAAAAATTTCCCCGAGGAACTGTTTCCAGAATGGGGATAAAGAATTTGGTGAAAAAAATTTTTGATACTTTTTGGTTCTGTTCTGAATTTAAAAAAAAGACACTAATACGTGATGAAGACCGAAATTTTCACAAAAGCATTGTATTTTCCAATGAAGCAACATTTTTTTGCATTGGTACTGTTGCGTCACAGCATGTTCGTTATTGAAGTGGTACTAATCCTCACTTTAAAATTACATCAAAACGTCAATATTTTATTAAGGTAAACGTGTGATATGCTGTTTCTTACCATAGAATAATAGGGTCATATTTTTTATGCTAGTGTAAATCAGCACAACTGTTTGCAAATGTTGAGCAATTTTTTCTGGGGTGGTTTAAGTGAACTCCCACTTGCTTATCGGCAGAGGATGTATTTCCAACACGATGGTTGTCCGGCCCGCTGTTCGCGCATTGTTGCATGGTAACTAATATAGATTTTTATTTGTGGGGACGGTTAAAGCAACTAGTCTACATGGAAAACTTGCCTAACAATGTAGAGGCATTAAAAAATCGTACAAGAGATTCTGTTGCGTCCTTGACACTTGAAGAAATTCGCAACAGGTACAAGGAACTGCACCTTAGAGTCGAATTGTTTGCTGAAAGAGGTGGTGAATCAATATCAATGCACACTTTTGAACATTATTATTTCTAGCCTAGTTCTTTTTTATAGTTGTGATTGAGAAAAAATCCAAAGATTTGTAATTCCAAACAGAAGTTTCACAGTTTCGTAATTCTCATTACAGATTTAGTCATTTAAAATCAAGCAAAAAATTTTATTCCTTTTATCCTTTAACATTTTTTTGTAAAATCAAAAATATTTTTTTTCTCTTGTAAACTCAATCCGGGGATATACTATATAATAACATATAATGTTATATATATTATAATCTATGTAATATATTATACATAAAAATATATACAATACACATTATATTTATATATATAGGGACAGTTATGTATATATTATATGTATATATAGGTATACGTAAATATGCTATTCGCAATAGCCGAAATCGGCCACTGCCCGAAATTTTTTCCCACAACGCGTTGTGGGTATGGTAGTTTACCCACGATGCGAATGGAAACGTTTATTCCGAACAGTGGGTAAAAATTTCGGGCAGTCAGCGATTTACCCTTGCCCTCTCGCAAATACATCGCACGTTCTGCATGCAAAACAAAAGCGCGTCGAACGTTATTTCGTGTCATGGGTAGCATAGTTTACCCACAACGCGTTGTGGGTAATTCATTCTACCCACTGTTCGGAAAAAACGTTTCCATTCGCATCGTGAGTAAACTGCTATACCCACAACGCGTTCTGGGTAAAAATTTCGGGCAGTGGCCGATTTCGGCTATTGCGAATAACATATAGGTATATAAAACTTAATTTTCCAAGCAATGTATTTCTTTTTGAATAAATTTGAATAGGCATTTTAACGAATTTTGATCTAAATTAATTTCCAAAAACATAGAAAAGTAATTAGGCATGTAAATTGTGTAGCAATAAAATTAAATTTCGAATCCTGATTGGAAGAGAGCGTCTTACAAACTGTTTATTCTTACAAATGTTTATAGGTCTTGCCGTTTGGAGTTGTTGCGCCCTAGGTTTACTACTCAAGGTAATCATTTCTAAAGCACGGAACAATAGGAAAAGAAATAGAAATACGACTACCCATGATTTCCCACCATTTCGACGTTTTCTGGGAAATTGTTGTTTTTTTTGTGAATGCATTGAAAATTGTGTACCGCGGACACTACATTTTTTACGCTCTTAGATAACAGGTGTGAAGTTAGCCACACACACAAATTCAAAGAATGAGGACCCATCTTATTAGGACTTCAATTTAACTTGTTTATTAAAATATTTGATACCATAGTGTTCCTTCTAAAAATTCCTAAATAAATGAATTCATCATAACCAACACGACGAAATACTTGCACAGCCGTCAGGAGGATGTTCATAGGGTTGTAATTAAGGACGATCCCTCTAGATTATATACTGAAGTTTGTAACACCCTAATTTTCCTTCTAAAAATTCTTTAATAAATCAACTCATCATATGCTACCCGAAAAAACATTTTCACGGGCGACAGGAAGTACTAATATGGACGGAAGGAAGGTTGATCCCGCTGAATTTTTGGAAGGAAACCTCATATATATTCTTTTTAAATAAACCACTTTAATTGAAAAAAAATTCTCTTAACAGTGTTCATGGGCAGATTCGTGAGTAAAATGAGGTTATCAGTCGGAAGAAGATCGGACGAGCGTCTTCAGGTGACTCAGGAGACTCTATCGGCCATTCGTATAATTAAAATGTATACGTGGGAGAAGTTCTTCGGGGAGAAAATAAACGCTTCAAGAATGTAAGTAAAAAGTAATTAAGAAATAGTTAGGCGAATGTGCTTCTAAAGATAAAAATTATAATATTTGCTTTCCTCGCTCATAAAATGAGGAAAGTACTAGAAGGTACTTCAATTTGATCGGTGGACTATAGTTAAATGGTGAACGATTAGCTAAATGTTAATACAACATATTTAAAACTTAAAATTGAATAATAAAGTATTAATTTTTGTTAGTCTTACTCAACACTACTTTGTTCTAAGAGCAACAGTTTGTTTTGCAATCAATAAGCGCGTTGTATTAATTGGGGATAATCGAAATCAATCGAAGAGCGGCAGCAAGTTGGGCAGACAAACTGCGCGTTGTAAACTTCTTGGATTGTTGAAATAATAGTTCAGAACCAAATCTAATCGAATAAAAAAATGTTAAATCTAGAAGTCAACGATATTTATATACCCAATTTATTTCAAAACCGAATCAAAACCTGTTGTTTCAAACTGGCGCTTTTTCATAAAACATCATTTTGCTAATCTAAATCATACCAAACTCAAGTTGATACCCAAGTTATTTGATACGAGGTACTTGAGTGAGTTAATACCAATTGTCGACTTACTTCATTATTTCTAAGGACATTTCATTATATGTATTCAGGATTTCTAAGGATTTCATTACCTTTCTTGTTCAACTCGTAGCCGAAAGCTAACGTTGTCTACTCAAGGAACCTACTATCGAAGAGATAGTAGTATATATTCCCATCGTATAATATAAATATGTAATTATATAGGATATACAATGATATCACAAAATATTAAATCCTTTTTAGATCCTGAAGGGTGTTATTTTCTACAGTTATTCTCCAATTTTATTTAATTTTTAATCTCAATCCCATTTCTTACCTATCAGTTTTATTTTCTACTTATTGCATACTTGTAAAGCATTGCTCATATATTTTTAAATATAGTTTGCAATACATAAAAGTACTCTAAAGTGACTAATTCAAAGGCGACAACTTTTACGTAGGATCGAAAAAGTTTGTTCAAACAAGTGTTATGAACAAACCCCAGTAGATGAACTATGCCGGTTCTAACCAAAAAACCGTTTTCTGTAAAATCGAATTTTGCCCATTTTTGCATCACATTTTCGCCAATATTTAACGTTCGGTGCATTTCTGGCCCAATCCCCCAGGTTATTATTTTAATTGGGGAATAGTTTTCGTGCCCAAGTTAGTGTAATATTGAGCGGCGGGAAGAAAGCGAGTTAGGTCTAGTCTATCACATCTAATGAGTTGTGCCAAAAGTATGACGTCATCGATGCATTGCGTCTCATCAGGTGCCAGGGCGTGGCGTTCAGACAACTAAGTTCTGCCACGACGCGCGGCGTGTGTGTGTGTGTGTGTGTGTGTGTGTGTGTGTGTGTGTGTGTGTGTGTGTGTGTGTGTGTGTGTGTGTGTGTGTGTGTGTGTAAGAGAGCGTTTGACCGTTACTTCGGGGAAGGGGTTGTATTTGCTCTTTTGATTTCTGATATGTGACTAAACGTCTTTATTTTATTGGCTAGAACGTCTGTACGCAACCTGTAATGGAACAAAACTTAAGTGTAAATATCTATTTGGACTCAAAGGAATATTTTATTTTTGTTCAGAGCCGAGATGAACAGCATGATCATCGGCTTCTACCTTAAGATATGCATCGTGATCATGGGTGTCCTCTTCTCCAAGATTGGTCTTTATGTCCTAATAATGGCGTACGTCTGGTCAGGTGGCACCGTCGATCCGCAGACAATATTTTACATCCTTTCAATCTTCAAGGAGCTGAAGACGACTGTAGGGGTCCACATACCTTACGGTATGGGCCGCGCCGCGGAGTTCTACTCAGCGATGGTGAGGGTGCGCAAAGTGCTGGTAGCCGAAGAGCTGCGCCCAAAGGCAGGCACAGACGTCGCGACGGATAAGCCGTCTATCGAGCTGAAGGACGCGACGGTGCACTTGAAGGAGCATGAGATCCTGCACAAGATCTCGCTGAGGATCGACTCAGGGCTGACGCTCGTCACGGGAACGGTCGGCTCGGGAAAGAGCACGCTACTGAAAGTAATGTTGCAAGACTTCCCGCTGTCGATGGGTTCAGCGAGCACCCACGGACGCGTCTCGTATGCTTCCCAGGACCCGTGGCTTTTCCCCTCTTCAATCAGGCAGAATATTGTCTTCGGCGAGCAATACGATGAGAAAAGGTGAGCAAAACCCATCAAATGTTTCTGGAAACGAATCTGAGTTCACACTCCGCTGTGCAATATTGATTGCAGTCTGGATAAAAATGTATGCTTGCTTAAACAACACATCTCGCTAAATTTCTTCTTTGCCATTTGGTGTCTAATATAAACCGTTTCTAAAGTTAACATTTTTGGAAATTTTATTCCATTCAAATCTTGTTCAATGCAGAATTAAAATGTAAACTTGTAAGATTTTCAAGAGTTCAGTCAATAAAAGATGAAGCATATATTGAATTTTTAAATAAAGAGCTGCTTAAATTTTTTATTTCCATATGACGGTCGTTTTTTGTGTTGGAACAATCTTGCTAGGCCAAAAATACTCATTTATCCTTCTATTAGATATGAACTTTTCCTAGAAATATGGATGAAATATGCAACATTATTTGCAATTTTTTGTTGCAAATATGTAGCAAGTGAAAAATAATTTATATCCGCCTCAGTTACTACACTCAGTAAGAGCAGTAGTTACATACGGAGCTTTTCTATTGAAACGCCTGTCCCGAAATTAATAAGAGCAAAAGAGAAACTAACAGTAGTTCGTTAGTATGACAGAGAAGGAAGTTTTGCAACGTTGCCGGCCGCAGTCCAAGTCCAGACACCTAACGCGTATTGCTTTACGCTTTCGGTCTCGGGTCGTCTCGGATTTTAGTAACTCTCATATCATAATTGCCGGCCGGTCGAGTGTGCGGAGCGGATGACTGTGATGTTTCGCGAGGTAGCAACGTCGCAAAAGTTCTTTCTCTGTTTAGCTAACGAGAAATATATGGCCATTCTTTCGCTCTTATGTTTATACCATACTGCGACTCTGTAGAATAGGTCTGTATTACCCTTTTCCAATTTCGCAGGTACCAAGAAGTTATCCGTGTGTGCGCCCTCCAGTACGATTTCAGCCTTTTTGAGAACGGCGACCAAACAATCGTGACCGACAAAGGCCTCAACCTGAGCAGGGGTCAGCAGGCAAGAGTCAACTTAGCGAGGGCTGTATACAAGGAAAGCGAGATATACCTTCTGGACGACTCTCTCACTGCGCTCGACGCACACGTCCAGGACTTCATCTTCAATGAGTGCATCAAGACTTACTTGAAGGACAAGATCTGCGTTCTGGTCACCCAGACCGCGAATCACATTAGGGAGGCGGATAATGTCGTGATTATGGACAAGGGACAGATCAAGTCGCACGGCAAACCCGATGAAAAGATCATCAAAGAGGTCGGGGAATTGGTCGTCGAGGATGACGACTTGGAAAAGGAGGTCGTCGGTATGAAAAATGAGGCTGGAAAGGAGGAAGAAGAGGAGAAAGCCAACGAGAACACGATGTTGTTGGAAACGGAGCAGATGACGAAACGAAACATTTACCGAGAAGTTAAGAAAAAGGGTAAGGTCGACTGGTTGATTTATAAACGGTACCTGCTCTTCGGTGGTGGGATTTTCCTCATGGGATTCAACGTGCTGTTATTCGGCCTTGCTCAAGCTACCGACAGCTACTCAGATCAATTACTGACCAAATGGTAAGCATTTAAATTAAGATAACTGAATCAACTCACACATTTTTCAAATGACAAGTCTGACAATATTTCCCTGGATAAACAATAATAATTTTAAAAAAAGGATTTCTTTGAAAACATTTTTTTTGTTAATCCATACTCAATCACACAGTCGATTTCAAAAAATTGAAATTATTTCTCTAAATATAATTCTTCTATACCAACTTTCTGGAAGTAGCCGTCGATAACTTAAAACATTGGTTAACACCTTTATAGATGTATGAAGTAACATCAATTAAACTAATAAACAGACAATTTTTCAAAAATAAATAAAAAATATTTTTCCAAAACCTTTCCTCGGCATTATTTGGAAAGAACTCTCGAATATTCTTTGAAAATATGTTTCAAAACCTTTCTTTAACATCGCATAATAAATTTGTATCAAGAATAATCTTTTGCAAATCTCATTAATAACAATTCTGACTCTTTTAAATCATATATATTTACATACAAAAAAACACAATCAATATATATATATATATATATATATATATATATATATATATATATATATATATATATATATTATATTTGTGGGGGTCCTCCGGCTGTTGCCGCTTCCAGCACTTCAATCTCCATTCTCTCCTATTTTCCAAATCTCTTTCATTCGTTTCCTTTTTTCTTATGGTTCCTTCTATTACTTTTCTCGATTATGTTCTTGGTCTACCTTTCGTCCTTCTGTTGGTTGAGATGTAGGATATCATTTTTCTTAGCCACCTTTCACTCTTCATTCGCATTACAAGATTCCATTTCCCGATATTCCCTTTCTATTGGATCCACAATGGTAACTTTAACATGCACCCTTTGCCTGATGTTGTCATTTCGGATATGGTCTAACCTTGATATTGTGCACGATTTGCATATGAAGTCCATTTCTACAGCTTTTAGTTGGCTTCTGGTTTTTTATGTTAGTTGCCAGCATTTTGTCCCAAATGTGGCTATTGGTTCTACGATAAAATGGTATAACTGTGGTATAACTAGACTTCTGTATTTAAGTAAATTTTCGGGGACCATAGAATTGAGTTCATTTTCTGAATTGCCGTTTTTCCTGAACAATCCTGTATTGAATATTTTGTCGCGTTGAACCTTCCGATGATATGTAGGTGTCCAAGTATTTGAATTCATTAGTCCATTTTATAATTCCATTGTTGCTTTGTAGATCATTGGGCTTTGTTCCGATAACACCGCATTCAGTTTTTTCAGTTTTGCTAATAGTGATGTTGAGCCCCCATTTATGGTATTCCTCAATGCTTTTCTTCACCATTTGCTATCAGTCATCTGCAAGCGTAATATATACAAGCAAGTATTTTCAATTTCAATTCTCATTGTATAACATTTTTTCATCCAAGTGTTCAGGGCTTTTTGTAGATATATTTAAATAGAGTAAGAGGTAGACTACATCCCTGTTTTAAACCCTTTATTAACTTTAAACGACGCGGATATTTTGTTCTTTAACTTTATCACAGATTCTGAATCGCTATATAGTGTTTTACGGCACTGATATACCATTTGTCAATTAAACATTAGATGTGCATTCAAAATCCTTTCCGACCTTTTCTCTATTAATTGTTGTAGAGTGCTGATATTGTCTAGGTATGATCTACCCGCCCTAAATCCACATTGCTCTTTAATTTCTTCAAAGTGGTGTTCTATTCTTGTTTTCAGGATTCGACCAGACAGTCTTTCTATAGAACTGTTTACCGTTATGCCTCTATAGTTAGAGCATATCTTTTATTGCCTTTTCTGTGTATGGAATTAAAATATCCTAATTTCCAATAATTTGAAATGTCGTCCCTTTCGAAAAGAAATTTGTTATATACTTCCACCAGTTGCTCTATTAGTACGTCCGGTCCATGCTTCACCAACTCTATAGGAATACTTCCAGGTACAGCTTCTTGCCTATTCTTCATGCATTTTATACTATTTTTTAATTATGTTACCCTAATTTCCTCTATATTATCTATATTTTCTTCCTCTACTATTGATGTCGTCATAAACTGAGGCCCATCTTCTTCGGCAATATTTGGTAGGTAATAGTTTTCCCATTTATTCATTTTTATTAGAGTAATGTTGTTACGGTTTGTTTATCTTTTCTGAGCTTTTTTATATTTCCATGCATCCGATACCTCTGTGCCGCCCATATATCGATTGATTTGTTCACACATTTTTTTCTCAGAATTCGTTTTTTCTGTTTTTGACTTCCCTTTTCTGTCACTCTATTTATGTTTTCTATCTTCATATTCTACTGTTGTTAACCACTTCACGCTTTTTGGATTGCCTATTTCAGTTTCTCCCATATACTCTCTTGCGGCTTCATGAATACAGGGCGTAAGTTGTCCATATAATTCTTCTGCTGTTCCTTCTTCTACCTTTTGTATTTTAGTTGCCAGTCTTAACTTATATCAGAATTGTACCGATTCTTGTCTTAAACTCTGTAGATTTTGTTTGGGAAACTCTATATTTTGTTGCGTATTACTTTTACTTATTATTTTCTTTTATTTTGGGAAGGAATGAACTTAACTAGCACACTTGTTTTCGCCATAAAATGGTTAAAGCCGCATTCAGGTCATAATATATGTACTTTCACCTCTCTGATTTTTAACGGCGAGTTTTGCCGTGTCTGTTTGTCTTTAAAGAGAGTGTGTCGCATAGATAAATTAGCTTTTGGCCTCTATCATTGATCACTTCTTCTTCATATCTTCCAACTATCACACTATCCATACAGCGTCTACTACGAGCGTTTAAGTCTCCAAGAATAAAAATTTCCCCTTTTTATTATTCTTAGCTAGAACTTGTGTCAATATTTCATAAAACTGGTCTTTAATTAAAACTTCTATGTCATCTGTCAGAGCGTATACTCCCAGAATCACGATGTTATATCCATTTTTCTTTTGTTCTACATACTCCTCCACTTTTTCATTCCCATTTCCTTTTTTCTTTGCTTCCGTTAGAACTCGAATATCTACTTTCATTTTTTCACTTTTTTAAATCATTCAAAGTTAAAAACAAAACTCTATTTAGCAATATATATCGAAAGTACTTCCTCGAAACAAAACAATTCTTAGAAATCAATCTCATGAAATATTTTTTTATAGAATTCTTCAAAAGGAAATGTTTGAAAACGTAAAATTGAAAACGTGGCACTGTGCCGTCTGTGCCCCTAGGCGATTACAAAATTTCAAATAGCAATATGTCTGACTAGACATTCTAGAGTAGAAAGTTTAAATCCTGTTCGATATCAGAATTATTCGTTACTATACGGTCCGAACATACCATAAAAGACACGAGATCTGTGTCCTTTAACTTAGAATACTCCTAAAAGCTCTTGAGTGTGTTTTAATCATATCAGTGAAGGCTATCCTTAAGAGGTCTGCAGATATGCTTATAATGCCAGCCATCTCAATGTATGAAAGTTTTTGGATACTATTCAAAGGAACAACAGACCATCAACAAATCGGTTCATTTGCGACAGGAGCTCCGCCATCCCAA
Organism: Cryptocephalus moraei; assembly: GCA_946251905.1. Lineage (NCBI taxonomy): Eukaryota > Metazoa > Arthropoda > Insecta > Coleoptera > Chrysomelidae > Cryptocephalus > Cryptocephalus moraei. The sequence goes on from OX276456.1 coordinate 728,153, forward strand.
CTCAGAGTATAAGAAATGTTCTGAAAGTTCTAACTTCATGAGCTCATTTTATCCAACAAACTTTACTTAATATATAAAAGGAGGCGTTCCCAACATGTAATATAAATAGTGATCTATGAAACGTACTTATTCTGAACATTTTTTTAGCTTCATTGGCTTAAAAGTCAACCAATAACTTAGTTACCTTTAATAAATGTAGCTTTAGTACTGCATTCTTTAAAGAATAACCCTCGAAAACTTTTTGTAATTTTTCAAAGATATGTTTTTATACATATTTTTAAATAGTTGGTTCTGATGGTAGTATTGAAATTTATCTGCCATCCTACAAATTAAAACTAACATTTCAGGGTCGACCAGCAGCACGACGTCCTAGTCCTGCGCATGAACCTAACTAAGTACGAGATAGAAAAGCATGGGGTAGAGGGCTGGAGAGAAAACAGCACAAACAACATCGTCGTAAGAAGTGCCCCTTTCGTTCCACTCAACGGATCTTTCAATAGCAACGGCACTGAAGGCCTATCATCCACTAACAGCACCCTCATAACCAGTATCGCCGCTTTACATGGTTACAGCTCTACAACAGTTTCATCTATACTCGTCTCCTCCGCTGTAACCAGCAGCACCATAGTAGCAATGAACTCTTCTGCGGCGCCACCAAACTTCGAGTCGTTGCTCGAAGAGGCGGTGTCGAGAGAACAAAGCACCATAAGGTTGTATTCGATAATGATTTTCGTCTCGACTGCCTGTGCCATGATAAAGACTTACGCCATCTTCGACTACTGCAGGAGGGCATCAATCAACATCCACAAGGCGATGATACACAATATAACCGACGCCGTCATGTCGTTCTTCGACACGCACTTCATTGGTAACGTACTCAATAGGTTTTCTCAAGATCTGAACAATATCGACGAAGTTCTGCCGTACGCCTTCAGTGAAGTCTTTAGGGTGAGTGAAGAGATTTTTATTGCGTTTTTAAGGGTATTCAAAATTCAGACATAATATTGCGTAAAATTTCAAATTACTTCGTTGTCTATTTCGTTACAAATATTCTTACATCTGAAAATTATTGGCTACTGTTGGACTAAATATTTCCCAAATAAAAAACTTAAAAAACATTTTGTTTGAGGCTATATCCATTATTAAAGTTAATCAAATGTTGACACTAAAAATTTTAATTTGTTTTTAAACATATGCATTTATACTGAACATTTTTTGACGATACGAAATTTTAACATTTTTAAGATAAGTGTGGGGGTAACACATTACGGCATGCTTTTCGGGGCTGGAAATAAATTAGCAAAAATATGATCCTGAGCTACTCTAATGATCATAGGAAGACGAAACAGGGTACACGAAATATTAAAGTATAATTCTACATCGCTGTAGTAACCAAAATTTATAATTTTCTCCCTATTTGGTTTAAAAATAGTAAGTAAAATAGAGCAAACTTAAAAGATTTAAAAAAACAAATTTAAATTTTGTAGCTATGCCGATGTCACTGGATTTTCTAACTGAATTGGCTTCTATTTTAAAATATTATTTCAACTGATTTCTGTGATGTCTTTGACCCGAAAATCTACAGCCACCTAAAATGGAAGAATGTAATGGAATGTTCAGTGCAACCATTGGACTATTTTGGACTATTTGATGTTTGTAATATATTCAGTGTCAATTTCTAATGTCTAAATCATAACAGTAAAAGGTCTAACCCATTAATATACTCAAATGTGCTAATCGTGTAGCCAAACAAAATGTGCCCACATATAACAAATTACAAAGTATGTGTTTTCTCCAAATTTCAGATAATTAGAACCAAAAGCAACATATCAACATAGAATGTAACCTAAATCAGTTTCTGTGAATCGTATTTTGCCGTACGCTTGGAAATAGCTCTTTATTTCATTTGTAAAAGGTTTTGTTGGCTACATTTAATATCTGTTCTAATTTTTTTTAAGGGAAATTTAGTTCTTTAAAGTATTTTAAGTTTTAAGTTTTAAACTGTTACATGATATTTTGAAATCGAGAGTGAACATTTCGCTATAAAATATAATTTTTGTTCCTCTTATATTCTTATTTCCATAAACTTTTTCAGATTTGGGTTGGTGGTAAAATATAGTACAAAAAATGACATTTTGTGTCAATTTTAATTAAATCTTTTTTACTCCGTTTAAAATGCACATACAATCAAGAAAAACTTATTAGTAGCTTATTTAAAAGCGTAAACAAAAAAAAATCCTGTTAAGAACGTCTACATTTCATTTGCTTTACATGTAATCAGTTTTATTTCAATTTCTTTAGAGATTTTATGAAGACTTTTCGCTCAAATTATTCATGTAGTATTTTTCTCAACCTATTTCGTAATCAATATCTACTATTACATGTTTTATATCGTACCCAGTTATTTCTTCTACAACTTCAATCTTTTAGAAAAATCAATTTTCAGTTTTAGAACATTTGCTTTTGAATCCGTGTCCACTCTCTAAGCTTATTTTCAATATTTGCCCCGTACTTATGTAAGTCGTATGTCTAGTATAGGTTTTAGGTCTTTAATTCTTTTTAAAATTCCATTGTAGTCTATAAAACCATTTTCGGGAAGAAGGACGTATCTAAGTTCAGCTAGAAAGTGAAACTGAAAGAAATACAAATTATAAGGGAAAAACCAGTAAACATTTGCCTTAGAAATATATACCCGAAAGGAGAAGGTGTATGCATTAAAAAATGTCTACAATCATTAGAAAATCATTATAAAACTAGACATAAGTTCCCAACAAAACTTGAAACATCAAAATAACCTGTATATAAAGCACACTATTACATAGATAAAAAAGGATCAGTCTTTGGGCAAATAACAGAGAAAATGATATGGCTTAAAAACGACTGAATTTAAAAAACATGATAATTTTTTTGTGGTGTATTCCCATTCTTTGGAAAATTGTAAAAAATTGCAGCTCTAAATATTGCTGCGTCTTAAAATGTTTGCCAGGCATGTGAAGTAAAAGTTTTACTATTTTTTGTTGAATTAACATAGATAAAATTTGGTAAGAAACAACACAAAAGGATTTTTCTCTATTTGTAGTTATATTTTTTGCTGTTTTACCAAAAAATCTAAAAAACTTTTAGGTGGTAATCTGCTATAAGAACATAAATATTTTTACGAGAGATACGGTCACTCATTTTTAAAATATCCCATTTCAAATACTGTAAGTTTAAAGAAAGTTGTAAAATAATTTAAGGAAAACATCAAATATCCAATTCTAAATTCAATAGCTCTACGTATTATCATCCCCTTTCGTCTCATTTATGAAAAGCCGGATTTTCAATAACTGTACATGTAATACAAACCAAAATACCGCTCAACAATCAATGTGAAGCCAAAAATGAGGTAGAACTAACGAGCCTCATTCGGCATATTGAAAAATGTGTCTGGAGATTAGCCAACTTACATTTTACATCGACTATAAAGTTTTCATTGAAAGTTTTTGCATTGTTACTATATTTTTATGTTTTCTGTCACTTATAATATTATATTTGTGTGTGTCAATTCTGGTCATACCTATAAGACTCACATAGACTCAGATTGTAACCCTCATATTGTGAGGTTTAACTAAAATGTTACTTTTATTTCTGTGCCTGATAAGTCTCATTGCACACATCTTTTCACTGAAGCGCTCTGACAAAAGTCTGAACCTGTCAGAGCGTCGTAACTTGAAACAGTTTGGGAACACCTGGCTTTGACACCCTACAACACTAATTTCTGATCACAGAATTTTGTAAATGAATTGTAGTGCTTTTCTTATTAGATTTATAAAAATATCATCCTTTTATGTATACTTTTCCTTTGTAGGTGATGTTCTCGGTTTGCGGTATAATAGCCCTTATAACCTTAGTTAACAGGCCGTTTCTGATATACGCTCTCGTATTCATAATTTTTTTGTACTTGCTGAGGTGGCTCTACCTACCAACTGGCAGGAGTTTAAAACGTTTAGAAGCGTCCAGTAAGTTGATATCTTTTGTTATTCACAGTTTATGTAGTGTTTATTTTTTAGCTCGCAGTCCGATGATAGGCCACCTGAATGCCTCCTTGGAGGGCTTGACAACGATCAGGGCCTACAAAGCGCAGGAGATCCTCACCGATGAGTTCGATAGGCACCAGGATCTCTACACTTCAGCCCATTACACCGCTGTGTCTGCCTCGAGGGCCTTCGGGCTCTTCATTGATTTTTTCTGCTCGATGCTGATTGCCTCTGTCGTCGTGAGGTCGCTATTCGTAGATAAAGGTTAGAAGGTCTGGATAGGATCCACAATCAGCTTCACAAATCTATTGTGTTAGGCGAAATAGTAAACTTGATTTAAATTTTATTAATAAAATTTCAGGTTCCATATTTCATAATTTGTAATATGTACGAAATGCATTTAACTTATAGAACAAAAAGAATAAAACTGTATAGTAGGAAAAAACCAGGAACGAATAGAAAGCAAAATGGGCGAAATACAAAATGACTGTTAAATCGTTTTTATGGCTCTTTAACAGGCTTTTTATGGATAGTTATTAAAATGAAAAATCGATAGCTATTACTGAAGAAAAATGATAGAGAAACACCTTATCTTTGTTCTCAGAAAGACCAATAGAAATTGTTGTGGATTCACATGAATAACCTTGAAACCATGACATGAAAAACATGAATATATATATATATATATATATATATATATATATGTTATTCGCAATAGCCGAAATCGGCCACTGCCCGAAATTTTTACCCACAACGCGTTGTGGGTAAACTATGCTACCCACGACGCGAAATAACGTTCCACGCGCCTTTGTTTTGCATTGTGGAGCATTTCGTTTGCACACGTCGCTTTTTGGCCATTGTGGTTTACTAAGAACGCGTTTGAAATAAAACTGTGAATAAGAATAAAAATGAAATATTTATTTAGACGCATATAACATAAATTACATGTTACTATATCTTGAAAAGAACACAAAGAAAATTTAAAAAACAACACAAATAAAACTAGAAATAGAGGAACGAGCTTAAAAACAAGCATCACTTATTTTTACAAGAAGAGCTCTTATGCCTTTTTTAATTACATTTTATATTTAATTTGATGCATCTACATGCCTTCGTTTGACGTCCATTCAGGCAATTACATTGTACAAATCCTTGCTTAGACCCAGAAGACAACTTGGCTTCTTCACGCACGTTTACAGAATAACCTGACGGGATCTCAGATAATAATAAAAATACCGAAGGCGATAATTGAAACTCATTTCGGGTGTATAACCGTTTCAATTTTCCATTTTTAGTGCCGAGAATATACACACCTTGATCAGTTTTTCCATAATGATTGCTAATACATTTCGAGGAGTTAGACGTCCACGATCTACCTCTGGTATGTTTAGCAAAACGTTGTCACATATGTTAACAGATGTGAATTCGAAATGCGATTGGGTAAGCATTTTATATAGCCTATTTTTCAAGCTCCTTTTGGCAACCTAAATGGCAACGTAATTGCCTGAAATGATTTCAAACGAAGGCATGTAGGTGCATCAAATTAAATATAAAATGTAAGTCAAAATGTCGTAACAGCTCTTCTTGTAAAAATAAGTGATGTTTTTTTAAGCTCGTTCCTCTATTTCTAGTTTTATTTGTGACGTTTTTTTAAAATATAGTAATATGTAATTTATGTTATATGCGTTTAAATAAATATTTCATTTTTCAGAACGAGACGTGTGCAAACGAAATGCTCCACAATTCAAAACAAAGGCGCGTGGAACGTTATTTCGTGTCATGGGTAGTATAGTTTACCCACAACGCGTTGTGGGTAATTCATTCTACCCACTGTTCGGAAAAAACGTTTCTATTCGCATCGTGGGTAAACTACTATACCCACAACACGTTGTGGGTAAAAATTTCGGGCAGTGGACGATTTCGGCTATTGCGAATAACATATATATATATATATATATATATATATATATATATATATATAAAAGGAGAAGCCGATAGAGCACATAGAAAAGAAATAGGTGTAAAAAATGCAGAGTAAATATAAAAACAATAAACAGATAAAAAAATTATTCTGAATAATGTTAGCTATAGAGAGAGAAGAAAACTTGTAGAATCAACGGGATTGATAATTCCAATCCAAAAGAAACAGACGACGAATTACAAAATGTGTAGAGTATTTGCTTATTGATTGGTATATACTAAATATTAGCCGTTACGAAAATCAAATGAAAATTGGAGTTCAGTTATCAAAACCATTCAAAACTGATAGAGGGTTAAGACAAGGTCCTCTTATCTCCCCAACTCTATTCAAAGTGTATATGGAACTTGCCTTACCTACGTAAGTGGATGAAGAAATGTAATTAGTAGCGACAATTTAGCATGAAAAAAGTGAAAACTGGCAACTTTTCTCGAAGAGATGCGGTTTTCTGCAAAATGTTCAGGGGATCGTCTATAACAAAAGGTACACCAAACTCTGTACGCTCCCAAATTTTTAATTGTTTATTTAACAAATGACCCAGTTTTGTTAGGGTATTGATGAACATACGATATATATCACAAACGGTTCAACAAAAATGTTTGGTAAATGTTCTCTCGGGGATTTTCAAGATACCTCTTTATCACTTTAGTGTTAAATTTATTATTCATTACTAAATTCTTATAACTTGGCTAATTAACAAATTAATAACTTAACGCCCGAAATCACTAGAGAACCGGAATTTTTGAAGTGAAACTTCTTTGCGCACGTTATACACTTTGGGATGGGGTGTTGGTCGAAAAACCGCGTCACGCGTGATAGAAATCCGAGGACAAAGCCGTGTTGCCAGAATGCTCGTAAAGTGTACCTCTTCCATCGCGCCCGCGAACCGAGCCGATCGCCAAATCGTTTCCGTGTGCTATCAAAGAGATCAACGTGGCAACACCGGAGAACGTCGAGACTTTCGGACAGCTGACACCTAAGCTAACCTCAAACGGCGAGAAAAAATAACATCGAGCGGCGACAAAACGGTGAGCTGTATTGTTGAATTGCGTGACATGGACATGGAGAAAAGTGAGGAGGCATCGTGCCTCACGTCGGATGAGAACATAGAGACAACATCTTTGGAGACCATCGTGAAGGCAGTCGTAGGAGGACTCCAGCAATAGATGGTGGAAGCGGCGAGGCAACAAGCGACCATTGTTGCTCTGGACGTGTCGGGGCAGACAGCAACGTCCGGATCGAGCCTCAGCGAGGAATCCGGAGTGGAGCAGGCGAGTGCTCGACTTCGACCGTCTTTGGCGATGAAGATGGTGGAAGTGTTCGACCCCAGCATCTCGGAGAGTAGTGTGGAGCGATGGCTCTCCAAGATTGATCAACTTGGGGGCGATCTACGACTGGACAGATTTAGAGAAGAGCACTCTGTTGCAAGCGTGGTTGGCAGAGGGACGGCGAAGCTCTGGGATCAGCGTCTCGACAAGTACGATCGACCATGGGCAAAGTGGCGAACCATGTTACGGGCGGCGTTCCCTAGGCAGCGAGATTTCCACGGGATGATGACGGAGATGAGATGGGAAAAGTTGGCCAGCGAGACAATGACCACCTACTACCATGCGAAGCTGGCGTTGTGCGGGAGAGTCGGCGTTACCAACGAAATGCTGTCTCCTGCATTATTGCTGGATTGCCGGAGCAAGTGCTTATGGCGTCTGTATCACTTCTCCGGAACAGGGCAATCGAAAGCGTTTGATGCTACAACTGCCAGCAGGTGGGAGATCACCTGAGCCGAGAATGTCCGCAGACTCGAGCGGGCCGGTGCAAGCGTTGCGGTAGCAAAAAAAATTGTCTTATATTCCATTTAAATATCCTGTCTGTTTGTGTGTGTATATGGCTAAAGAAGTTTCACTTCCACCGTCTGGTCCGACGCAGACTTTTTCCGATATCTCTAACTTCTTAAGGCAAACTATCGGCATAAGATTACTGCAAATATAATTGTTTATTGTTCCATTGTTGCAACCTCGCTAATTAACAAATTAACAACTCTACTCCTGGAATCGTTAGAAAACCAGATTTTTTTGCAATATCTCTAGGAACATGAAGAAAACCATCGGCACGAGGTTATTGCCCGTAATTGTATATCTTTCAGTTGTTGCAATCTGGCTAATTAACAAATTATTAACTCTCATCCGATATATGTCAGAACATTTTTTCTGTAATGGAATGGGGGCTATGCAGAACTCGTGGCCAAGGGCTTTTTCACCTCATAGTAGGCTGTGGATAGTGTTTGTGAATGCGCCTTACTAAAAAATGTCATTATCAAAAGTCACATCGTTCCAAGCACTTCCAAGACTAATGTTCCGTGGGAGAGTTAAGAGTTGTCAAGTTTGTTTTCACAGAGGTTCCCGCATTTAGATTTTTATATTCTTTAATCTCACTCATCTACGCCTAACTAATAGAGCCAAGCTGTCTTTTTCAAGACACTAGTAACTGATTGGAGCAATTTCAATTTTTATTTAAAAAGTGAGGTTATGTCAATATTGACGTTTTTTAGTAAGGCGCATTCACAAACATTATCCACAGCCTACTATGAGGTGAAATTTTAAAAAATACCCGATATATATACACACGTATATGAAAACCTCTTCAAGCCTACTCTGAGAATTTAATAGAAGATTGCTAAAATAGATTTTGAAAGGAAAGATAAAAGTTTGATTTAACTTACGTAACGACGTGAGTAATGCGGAAATATAGAAAATGTTTTCTGAGTAAAATAACACAAAAAATATTATGCTTCAAAAAATGCTTTCGACTCTTCTTAACGCGAATATTATAAACATTGTACTTAAATACTACAAATACTATTTTTTCATGCGTAATTATTATTAACATTAAAATTGAATAGACTGTGGAGATAGAGTTATGTTCTAGAAAATTAATTTGGTAGTCAATCACACACCACTAGTGCCAGAAATGCAAGATTTTCTTAATTTAAAGGAATTCGGCATGGTTATAATTAATGGAGAATACGCATTCACATTCTCTATAGCAGAATAGCAGATGCTTCAGAAGTTTGCGCATTGTACATTTTATTTATTTGTAAATATCGTTTTTTACAGTGTTGAAATGGGCCAAAATATTGGTCAAAATGGATCTTTCGTAAAACAAACCAAAGGTGTTAGGTTAAGTCCACAAAAGTTGAAAATATTGAGTTGTAATATTGACCCGTGTTGCTACAAAGCCATACATCTATTCAACGAAAATTTATATTTTGTTTATTTCGTTCGGAACCATTCATAAAGATCATTTGAAATTTTACCGGGTAATTTGAAAGAAATCATTTAATATTGTTTTAGAAAGAATAACAATTCCCGAATAATCAAATAATCAACAGAAATGATTGCAATTACTTGTTTCAAAGGGACCCAGTTTCTTGAGGAAAACCCAGTTTTCAGAAAATCTGACGAATTCATCTATCGTGAGGCATACTAGAGACATATTATTCATTCATATTTTTTTAAGGTAGGCTCCCCGGTTAGTGATAACTTAATTTTGTAGAAAATGAGTCCAATTAACAGACAATTTTAGCTTAAAAATTAGAAACCTAGTTATGTAAAACATAAAAATATTGACTTATTTAAATAGTATTTTTCGCGGAAGGTAACATGAAGAACATAATGCGGTACTGCTCGATAACGAAATAGAACAACTATACACTTTTTCCTTTGGTCTATTCTTCAGGAATCTCTATTAGAGACACGCGCAATCTATTGAATAATTTTAATATGAGACAATTGAATGCTAGAGATTGACGAAAAATACTTCAAAAAATATACACAAGTTTAAACTATGTCTGAGTTTCAAGTACAATGAATGCAATTTTTAGCTTGTTTGTTCGTATACGAGTACATCATAAATCTAGTATCTTGAGGATTTCAACTCAATGTAGAGTTTTCATTGAAAACTCTTTGGAGTGTTTTCGAAGCGCCAGGCAACCTTTGTTGTGAGTTGCCAAATACATATATCTGCTGCGACGAACACTAATAAACACTTTGGTTTTTCATATATTTATTTTCAACAATAAAGTAGACTGATATAATGAAATTTAATATACCTGTATAACGCGAGAGAGCGTGAATAGTCACTAGTGAATGTTGTGTAAATACTTTTTGAATGTTTTGCGCAAAGATGGCGAGTGAATTCGAGATAATTGCCAGATATGATTGCGAGTGTGCGAGAGTTTTGCGAGATAATATTCAGACAATGCGAGCGAGCGAGAGTGTTCTGCCCGGTACGGGTCTCGTTACTTTTTCGTTCCGGAACTGCCCGATTTATTAATTTCACCCCCGCTCCAATCACGGTGAACGCTGATTGGTTCGTGTCAGGGAAGTTTACCCGCGGTAAGCTCCGCGAGTCGCTGGTAGGTAGTTTGAATATTAATGAACGGGAATTCCCGAAATATGTGAGGGTTAGGTGATTTCAAAGGAAAAGGTTCGGATTACTAAGAATACGGTGATTATGGGACGGGCGGTAGAGATGGTGGATATTTGTATTGAAAACAGATTGGCAAATTGTGCGGAAAGCGATAGTTTAGGATAATATAGGGAACGATGTAATGGTATTCAAAAGGTAGTCGATGTTAGTTAGACTCAGTTAGAGTAAGCCTGAAAGGAAAGAGAAAATGTTTTAACGATTTAGCGAGAAGCGATCTTGGAATTTCCAATATTGTAAGCTACCTATTTCGAGGTTTAACGATGAAAATACGTAAACTTTACGAGAAGGTTTTCAATAAAAAAGAAATGGAGTTTTATAGCTTTTTAAGGCACCTTAAAGCTGCACACCACATTTTACATCCAAAAGTATCATCTCATAAATTTGCGATCATTGATTTATACAATACCATGAAAATAGATCCGATTAACAAAACAACAATTACAAATGCAGTTAAAATGCGAAATGGAAGATATAAACTAGATCAAAATACATATGCTATTAACGAATTAACTAAAAATTAATTAATTAATGAAAAATATTATGAACGAAGAATTTTTCTTTATCGAGACGTATCTTTTGCGCTGTCCAAGATTAATGAAGCATATACGACAAGATCCTTCGAGCTCTAAAATCTATAAAAGAGGTATATGGAAAGGTAAACGGAAAAAAATCTCCGGGAAAAAATGGCCCCGGAAAAAAATCCCCCTGGGAAAAATGCCCCCGGAAATAATTCCCCCGTAACAAATTCCACATATGTAAATACAGTGAAATTTCAATAATACGAAGTCATTTGTACATCCCGGATAATAATGTTACATTTATTCGATTAACCGAACACTGACAATTCGATAAAGCTAAGATATTAATAATACAAATTGATTTCACTGACCCAAAATGCAATTACCATCTGGTTAAACCGTAGTTTGCGGTATTTTCGTAGAATAGAAAATTATCCTGGGTGTGATGTTTAATGTGTTTAAGCCCTTAACGAGGATTTAAAATCGTGTGTCTAAAATCTAATATTTAGGGGTTTTACCTGAAGCTCGGAACAAAACTACAAATGGGATATTAGGGAATTTCCAACACAAATGGGGATAGTTCCGATAATTTAAAAGTTTAAAAAAAGTGGTATGAAGAAATTGTTACCCTTCGTTGTACATTAATTTATTTAGACAAATCAGTTTTCAAGTTACCGTGGAGCTGTTCTGTCTAGTTAAAGTTAAAAAAATTGAACAATTTAATATCAGGCCCCTACCACAACACAAAAAGGAAACAAGGTCTAGAATTACAAAAAAAATTAAAAACTTTATGCATTGAATATGTAAGAACTATAAGAAAAATGAGGCCGTGCTCTGAGCGACCGTGCTTAGAGCGACCCGTGCTCGTAGCGACCGGGATATAGAGAGTCGTGCTCTGTGCGACCGTCGTGATTTGCTACCTGCCTGATACCTGTACCAACCCCCAACCTTTCATCTAATGACATATTTACCAAAAATTGGAAGAAAATATTGATTTTAAAATATTTAGGTGGTGACTATTTAAAAATACATGTAAATCTACAATTTTCCCTCACGCTTTCACACAGACTTGGGACTGTTGATGTTCTAAATATGTAAACATGTCTGTTATACATTTTTAAAGCATCAGTGGTTTAAAAATTGTAGATTAATTTATAATCTTTGTCATTTTTTTAGTCGTTCTTTAAAATTGATATTTTTTTAGATTTTATTTAATTTTAGTTTGTCATTTTTTTGGTCGTTTTTTAAATTTTATATTTTTTTAGTTTTTATTTAATTTTAGTTTATTTCAGTTTATTTAATAAATTGCTATATGCACAAATTCCCCCTATAGTGTAGGTTTCGTCGAAATAAAACACAATTACTTAAAATTTGTTAGGTAGCTTAAACACGTTATACATTTTTTGAGGTCACCAGATTGATCGAAATCTCTCAAGATGTTTTGGATTTTTCCATCTATCTCTATACTTTTTTTTTCTTTTTAAACCTGAGTCACCCAGTTCCTTACATTTTAACTTAAAGGTTGATTCTATGGCTAATTCTTTTAATTTTCCAATTAAGTAAAAAATATTTGGAGTATGAACAGAAACGGCACCGTTTAATTTGGAATTCCAAGATTCCAGCGCGTTATTAGTTCTGTGTCGTTGTTGATACACATTCCACGTGTTTATAGAAATATTCGGATTTTGTAACCATTGGTCAACAAAGTAATCTAAAAATTGTGTTAACTGATCGTGTATCGGAGCATCTTCCATTATTAATAACCAAGCATCTTCCTCTAGATTAGGTGATATATATGCCAATGCTGTACTGTTTTTGATGGTGTTTCTTTTTTCCTGATTTTCTTTATATGCATTTGTGAGTGGTAACTTCCCAAAAAGGGTGCAAATAGTGAAGCAGGTAGAATGGTCGCTGAAAGCACGGTGGCAACTGTCCTGGTCGCTCAGAGCACGATTTTCGGCCGGTCGCTCAGAGCACGGTCGCTCTAAGCACGCCCCGAAGAAAAATGGAACAATTCCTCTTGTCAATTAGCCACAATATAAGGTTAGGCCCTCGTTAAAAGTTGTTTTTTTTTTCTTCTCATTTCTCAAGTCTTTTTCCCGGGAGATTTGTTTTCTAGGGAATTATTTCCGGGGGATTTTATTCCGGGGGCATTTTTTCCTGGGAATTATTTCCTCGGGGAATTTTTTCCCAGATTCACATGGAAAGGAAGTATCTTTGTAACACATTAACAGTCATTAGGTTGAAACAGTTGACATTGCGAGTTTCTCTTAAAATTTCTGAGTAAACCAGTTAGCCAAAACCAACAGCCGAATCTTAGGTGGAAGATACGAATCTCGCGGAATGTAAAAATTATCGGTGCTCTCAAGTGGAAAGTGCAGGCAGAAAATCATTCAATATAGTGAAAGGAGCTTAAGTAAATCGAAGCAGCCTTGTTTTTACCTTGAATGTAATTAAAAAAATGGCATCCCATTGAAAATAGATATATCTATATAAACAGACATATTTGGAGATATGTATTTATTTGTTAGATGTCCATAGAAATAATTTTAGTTAAGTATTCAACGTCATATAAGGATTTCTTTAAACAATATATGAATGAGCAAATTAAAGTTTTCAAGCGAATAAAAAAATTCTAATAAAAACATTTTTCTATTCGCTGGTCTTCGACGAAGCGTAACAAGCTTCACTCACTGCTGTAACTCTACGAGTTTCTAAGAAAACAAAACAGAACCGCTAAGCACTTGTATTAGCTTAATAAAACGTATAAATAAATTTGTTACTTAAGAACATTATACTTGCAGATACGACGGCTGGCGGTGTGGGTCTGGCGCTGACACAGGTGTTCATGTTGGCCGGTCATGTCCAGTGGGGCGTCCGGCAGTGGGCCGAGATGGAGAACCTTATGACGTCCGTTGAACGTCTTCTCGAATACACAGAGATTCCGTCCGAAAGCAAAGAGGGGAGAGAGCTGGAGGACTGGCCGACCGAGGGCGCCGTAAAGTTCGAAGACGTCTACCTCTCATACAACAGCACTGAGACTGTCCTAAGCAACATCAATTTTGAGGTCGAGCCCAAGCAGAAGATCGGCATCGTGGGTAGAACTGGCGCCGGCAAGTCCTCGATCATATCCACGATGTTCAGGCTGTATGAGGTCGAAGGGAAAATACTTGTCGATGGAGTCGACATCAAGTCGCTGTCGCTGAGGTTTCTTAGAAGGAAACTAGCTATCATCCCGCAGGAACCAGTACTGTTCACCGGCACGATACGCTCGAACCTGGATGCATTCGGGGAGTTCACCGATGACGAGCTGTGGACCGCACTGGACCGCGTCGGCCTCAAGAAGGTCATTCCCAGCCTGGAGATGCCGATACTGGGCACGAGTTCCACCTTTAGCTCGGGACAGAAGCAGCTCATATGCCTTACAAGGGCCATTTTGCGGAAGGTTAAAATAGTCATCCTCGACGAGGCGTCGGCCAACATGGACCACGAGACCGACGCTCTACTGCATGAGACCATTAAGGAAAACTTCATGGACTGTACGGTATTTGCAATAGCCCACAGGCTGCATTCTATATTGAACTGCGACAAGGTCATGGTGTTGGATAGGGGGAGGATTAAAGAGTTCGATGATCCAAGAGTTCTGCTGAAAAATAAAACAGGAATGTTCTACAAGATGGTGGAGCAGGCCGGACTGATGAATTATTTACCGTGAAATGCCGCGGGATTTGTTATTGTTTTGAGTATTGTTCAGTTAAATAAAATTGTTTTCATTAAGTTTGAATGAAATATTTTATGGTAGGTACCACAAACCAAAAGATTTATAAAAGAAATACTCTGCATTAAACCAAATAGCATTTCTATACATTTTGTGGAATTTTGCGTTACTTCATTTTTTAGTGTTTTTATTACAACCATTTATTTGATTGTATTAACTTCATTATGCCTGTGTATGTGGGTCAAATGAAGTGGTACAAAATTAATATACTTCAAAGAAAGTTAGAAGACGTTCAGAACATTTGTTATCCGGATAACGATATACTTTAAAGTTGTTTATGAGCTACTTTGGAGTATCATGATGTAGTATGGGGCATTATAGGTATTTGTTTTTTTTACCTTTTTAAGTAATTCTGCACATCATAACTTCACATTTGTCAAGTACAATGTGTTTCAAAATGATTGTCATCTAGTTGGCTTTGGAATTCCTGTGCATATAATTTTTGATGTGCCGCACTCTACTGATTTTTACCTATCTAATTCTGACAACAAGTGACACTTCGAACATTTATTGTGAAACTGGCAATCAGTACTGCTGGTAATTAACGGCCCTGTTCAGGGCCAAAACAAATACTACAAATAGACAAACACTCAGATTTCGTTTTCTTTTGACAGAGAAAAACCAGAAGTTAAAAGAGGTTAAGTAGGTTATTTTGAGGTTAGGTATAGCTAGTAGAAACTCCTATTTTCGCAAGGCGGTTTTTTTTATTTTACATGGGAATTCCACAGCCGACTAGATGACAATCATTTTGAAACACATTGTATCAATGACTGCGTATGCACCAATTCCGTGTAAATCTCGTAAATCTGCGGAAAACTAACAAATAACGGTCGGACGGGTGACTTACCTCGAGAAAATCTCATTTCGGTAGTGATCTCAGTGGGCAGTACCTAGTTTTTTTAATCTATCTCCATACAAATGAGTAATGGTAGATTGAGGGATCTCTTATTTTGCGCCCATCTATCTGAGGTTTGTCCAGTTTAAAACTAATGGTACGGCATGTGGCCCATCTACGGCTCTCCAGAATTCACCTCAGTACAGTATAAAAAGATACTTCCCTGACTTTAGAAACATATTTTCGATTAAAATCGTATATACGATGTTGTATATGTTGTATATATTAGGTCGAATTAACACAACGTCATTCTTTTTGGAATTTTAAAAGAAATGCAACTTTGTCCCCGAAAAATTAACAACCCTGCGTGGTCCTCACACCTTTAAACTCTGTCTTTAGCCACTGATTCTCTACCAAATCCTGATCCACCGGATTTATAACACATATGTTTTGAGAAACACATATAAGTTGTTCCCCACTACGCAACATGAAGGAGCCGAAAGTCGGAAGTGAGCATATTCTCCACTCCCTATCCGTTCCAGTTTTTGGTTAACATCCTTTTGAGAGAAAATGCGAGAGAAATACGAAAGTGACTCAATGTTAATACAAAAATTAACCCCCAAAATAATCGTTCCACTTAATTCCCCAATAATTCTAAAAAAAAAATAGATTTCATTGGATTTAAATTTGATAATAACTCCTTGACCAATTGCACTGGGTGTCGTTTATACGTATACACTGCAAGTCTATCTTCACATCACGTCACCTTGATGGCGCCTCCACATCAACACATAGGTTTAAGTGGGCAACTTGAGACGAGGCCACACCACTATTTTTGGTATCGCCACCAACTGACTGGCAAGCCACTATCCTCGCCAACAGGCTGTCTGGTCTACTAAATCGAACACTAAGGGGGTAAAAAACTAGTTTAGGAAAAAATGGAATTTCAAGGTCAGTGAATGTATGTGTTCTTAGTTATTATCTATTATCAAAGTGTACAATACTCATAAAACATAAAAGAACAAAATGAATAAAAATTCCATAAAATAATTTTAACATTTTTTTACAACATAAAATTTAAAAAAAGTTACTAAATACAGACTAATACTTTTACGAAAACATGCAATTTTAAATAAAACTAAAATATAATTGAAAGAATGATGCTTACACATAAATACGCATATAACATTGAATTTACAAAAGATAGAATTTTTTAATGAATTACGAAAAATTAAAACTAAACTATTGAAGGTGCATGAAATTTCCTCAAAACATCGAACTTTTATACATATCAAAATTTAATGGCTAAAGTTAAATTTTTTATCATCACTTATAATTTTTTGTGTCGTGAAATTTTTCTTGAAATTCTTAACACTGCATTTAAATGTTCATCGGGATCTGAACGTTTTTTTTTGTAGAAATTTAACATTGAAACTGTTTGTTCTCAATTGTACGTTGATCCAAAAGTTATGAACATTATTTGGGCAAAATTTTTTAAATTAGAGAACTTATCCGAGTCCAGTGATTTACAAGAGGAGCATATTTCTTCACTACAATATAAATATTTTTCACACTGCCATGCCGCTATCGTAAATCGCTCGTATATGCATAGAGACGTTGCATGAAAATGGCAAATAACATTCGTGTATTATTTTTCCTTGACGGCAGAATGTAAATACTCTCATTTACATTCCTAGGAAAATCAAAAGAGTAAATCAAGCTGATTTATCCCTAGTTACGCATATGTCAGACTGACATATGTAAGTCTGACGTGTGCCAGTCAACTTATGTCAGAGTGACGTACGTCCAAACTAAATGAAACATTTCATTTTTTGAGGAATTATCAGGAAATTTTCAATGGCAGCGTGAAAAATCTAATAAGTCACACGGAATGTATCGACTTGTTAACATCCTCGGCAAGTGACAAGCCTCGGCTTCGCCTCGGCTCGTACACACTTGCCTCGAATGGTAAAACGTCTTTACATTCCTTGTGGCTTAAATAACTATTAAATTAGTATTACATTGCAAGTCTATAGATTCAAGTTGAAATTCACTTGGTATTCTTTCAACATCTTCGGAAAATGGTTGATGCACTAACGAAAACAAATCTTATCGAATACTCTTTATTTAATCTAGTAATGATGTAGCAAAGTTCAATGAGAGACGGCCACAAAACTTGCAATGGTCAAGAAGTATATTGACACCTATATTGACAATATATCTAGAATAAATATTATGAACAGATGACAGTCGATACATAAGACTAACGATATCGATACATGATATTATGATTTATTCAATACTTCCCCTCGATGAGTTGTCTTAGGGAATTAAACTGCCACCTTCTGCAGGCCCAAAAGAGAGACACAATGTTCATGGTTCAATCTTGTGAGCGCCTTGGTGAGGACATCGGCCGGCATTTCTTTGGACGCTACGTGTCCCAGCTTAACTGCTCCGCAACCGACGACCTCTCGAATAAAGTGATGGCGAACAGCGATATGCTTGGTTCGCGCGTGGAAGACTGGATTTGAGGCGAGTTTCTCGGCTCCGACGTTGTCGTTCCACAGCTTCACAGAACCCACGGAGACGCCAAGTTCACGTAGTAGACGTCGAATGTACAAGGCTTCCTTTGTAGCCTCACCGAGGGCCATGTACTCGGCCTCAGTGGACGATAGGGCTACGGTCCTTTGCTTTCTTGAGTCCCACGAGATGCACCCGCTGCCCATCTTGAAAGCGTACCCAGTGAAAGATCTTCGATCGTCAATGGATCCAGCCCAATCTGCATCCACAAATCCTTCGAGATCTCCCTCCTTGCTCTTGAAAGTGATTCCCACATCTGCGGTGCCCTTCAAGTAGCGTAGAACCCTTTTCGCTGCACTCCAATGAACCTTATCGAAGCAGTCGTTGAATTGCCCCAATACGCTGGCAGCGTGAGCCACATCGGGACGAGTAGCTACAGCCAGATAGAGTAGACAACCTACCAGCTCGCGGTACGGTGGTTTTGGTCCATCTTTCGAGTTCCAAGGTTCGATCTTCATCAGTTTTGTCCCAACGTCGAGGGGGGTTGAGACAGTTCTGCAATCTTTCATATTGAAACGATCCAGCAGCTCATTCACGTACGTACGTTGGCAAATCTTGATACCGTCGTTGCTGACCTTGAAGTCCATCCCGAGGCATCTCTTCAATTCACCGATATTCTTGACGTCAAAATGTTTTGTCAGTTGCGTTCCAAAAGAAATTGGTTTGTTTGGATTACGTGACATGACGAGGATGTCATCCACGTAAACGATGATCATAGTAAAGTTTGCTTCACTTCCAATGATGTATAGGCACGGATCACCTTTTGTAGGACGAGCACCCATGACGCGAAGGGCTATCCAGTCGACCAGTCGAGCGTGCCATCCGCGACCAGCTTGCTTGAGGCCATACAGTGCTTTCTTCATCCTGCACACCTTGTCACCAGTTTCTATCTGCTGTAGCATAGCTTTGGCATCTGCTTCTACGGCTGGGCCGTACTTTGTTGGCACTCCTTCCTGGACGACATAGCGAAGAACCTTTTTAAATAAGTCCGGAGTTTCCATATAAACCTCCTCCTCAAGCTGTCCGTCCAGGTAGGCAGTCGTGATGTATTGTTTAATGGACATCCTGTACTTGGCAGCTACAGCCAGCGCCAGTCGAACGGTGCTCAGCCTTGCCACAGGAGCAAAAGTTTCGTGGAAATCTACGCCTGGCCTCTGAGAGAATCCTCTGGCAACGATCCTTGCCTTCCGTTTTTCCAGAACTCCATCAGTACCGTATTTGTTCCGAAGCACAAAACGGCTCCCGATGGTGCTTCTATTTTGAGGACGATCTACCAGGTCCCAGGTTTCATTCTTGAGAATTGAACAAACTTCGTCGGCCATAGCTTTCATCCATTCGGAAGATTCGTCACTAGATATGGCTTCATCCAAGTTCACCTCGGTCAGGTAAGCGAGGTCAGTCATGTCTTCTCGAGTCACCATGTGATGTTGCTTCCGAGGTCTACCTGGTCGTCCAGTACGCAGAATTTTTGGTCTGCCTGGACCACGCTTCGTGATCGGTCCGGGTCGATCCTCGATACCGCCTTCAACTGGCTCGAGAACTGCAGCGTCCACCTCGGGTAGTAGTTCAGCGAGATTTTCCAAGTCAACAGCATCCAGGAAATCTTCCTCGTCGGAGATCATCTCTTCTTCTTGATTCATCTGGATGGTCGGAATGTTCTCAGCTGTCTGTTCAATCTCTCGTTCTCGAACTACCTCTCGAACCAACGGTACTTCGACGACTTGTTTATCTCTTGACTCGTCCTTGCCCGTCGATTCCGAGTCTTCTACCCAAAATTGACCCTGGTCACCGCTTGGTTTGCTTGCCATGTTGTTGAGGAACTTCACATCTCTTGATATGCAGACCTTCCCCTCACTTGGAATCCAAACTCTGAAACCTTTCGACTCTTCACTGTACCCGACGAAAACTCCCGTCTTCGAGCGTTGGTCCAGTTTACTCTTCTTTGGGTCGAGGTTTAAAACGCGAACTTCACAGCCGAAGGGTTGGAAGTAGCTAACATCCGGTTTTTGTCCATGCCAGACTTCGAACGGGGTCCTTCCATTCAGCTTACTGGTTGGACATCGGTTTCGGATGTAGTTCACTGTGTTTACAGCCTCTGCCCAGAAAGATATCGGTAGACCAGACTGAATTAGCAAACATCTTGCAGATTCCATCAGTGTACGATTTCGACGTTCTGCCGTTCCATTTTGTTGAGGCGTGTACGGCAGGGTTAAACGCCGCTTGATACCGTGCTTGCTCAGGAAATCGTCAAACTCCTGATTCACGTATTCTGTGCCGTTGTCGGATTGAAGGAACTTCACCTTCCTTCCGTGCTGAGTCTCTAATAAACTTCTTATCTTCTGGAATTCTTTGAAGACCTCGTTCTTGTGCGCCAGGAACCTGACTTCGCACCAACCGGAACAGTCATCAATGAAGGTTACGAAGTACTTGCTCCTACCGTTCTTCGAAGTTACCCGCATCTTGCCGCAGACGTCTGAATGGATGATATCTCCAGGGTTGGCTTCTCTGGTTGGCGCCGATGGAAATGGCTTTCTAGTCATCTTCCCCTCAAGACATACACTACAGTTGAGTTTGGATTGTGGATTCTTGATCTTGACACCGTTCATAGCACCCGACTTCGCAACGTCGCGTAGATACTGCTCGTTCAGATGCCCCAGACGAATGTGCCAGTATTCCAACGAGTTCTCTTCAGGTGGCTTCTTGGGAGATTCGACCATGTCGACCATCTTGCACTCATCGACGTTAGCGCACTTCAAGTAGTAGAGTCCATTGGCACCACGCTCAGCCGCCATCACCACGTTTCCATCTGCGTCAACAGCCTCAGCTTTCTCTTTACTGAAGACAACGGTGTAACCTTTATCCGTGATCCTTCCAACAGAAATAAGATTCGAGCGAAGATCTGGAACGTACAAGGTGTTCGTGAAATGTATAAAAGTCTCACGTCCTTTGATATCGCATTTTACTATAGCGACACCACGACCCTGTACACTTGTGCGTGCAATACTGCTAGCCAGGTTCAAACGTCTTCGCTGAGTAGCGTCCATTTCGGTGAATGCTTCTTTCTCGTACGACATGTGTGACGTACATCCACTGTCCACGCACCATAAATTCGATCCGCTGTATTCACCAACACGATAAGCGTCGTTTCCAATTATCTTCGCCTCAGCATATAGACTCACGTCGTTTGCGAAGTGCGATGATTGTTTCTTGACCTTCTTTGGCGTTGGGCACTGCTTGGAGTAATGACCATAACCTTGACACGTGAAGCATTTCATCTTCGCTTCATGTCTATCATAGTTATTCTTCTCAGCAGAATTCTCGCTTGTTTTCTTTATTCTCTGTTTCTTTAAAGGTTTCTTCTGAACTATCATTGCACTCTAGCTTTCCTGCTTCTTGCCGTCTTTGCGTGTTTCAAACTCCTCCTGAATCTTCACTCGTAGTACCTCAGGTTTACCTTCCTATCATCCTGCTTTATTTTGTGCGAGATCAGTTGATTCAGGAGCGCGACTTTTCGAATCGGACCCTTAGACTGATAAATACCTTCCAACTTCGTCCATATCTCACGCGCTGTTCCGCATCCTCTGACCTGCTTGATTACGGAAGAGCTGATTGCCAGAATTATGTCGGACTGGGCCTTCAGATCTCCATCGGTCCAATTCTTCAAATTTTGGATCGCTAGTGCAACTTCCGCTGCATCGGCGCCGGCCGTCGCCGGTTCAGGTCGAATGCGAGATCCGTCAGCATACCCCCAAGCATCGTTCTTGATCAATACCGCTCTCATGTGGATTTTCCTGGTCTCATAGTTGTCCTTCGTCAACTGCTCGAAATGTCCAGTGACCGAATTCATCTTGAATTAACGCGTCCAACTGACACACACTTTTCCGACTCGGATTTTCACCGCAAGCCGCGAAACTATATCTTCTCTGGCCCTGGGCCCATAACCTGTAGCAAAGTTCAATGAGAGACGGCCACAAAACTTGCAATGATCAAGAAGTATATTGACACCTATATTGACAATATATCTAGAATAAATATTATGAACAGATGGCAGTCGATACATAAGACTAACGATATCGATACATGATATTATGATTTATTCAATAAATGATATCTAAATACTCAGCAAATTTATTCGTGAAAATATTTAATGTTTTAACTGTACGAAAATGATCTAATCTTTTTGTGGAAATTGTTGCTTTAATAATTTGAGTTTTAACTGAAATGCCTTTACGTTTATTAGTAAATTATATGCATATTTATTATTTCTCTGCAACGCCTCGTTAATGACCTCTAAATTAGTGATTTTATCCAGGACAAAGGCATAACCACAAAGGCCGTTACGTTTTTTAAGTTCGGAAAAATCTGATATATTGCTAAATTCTAAAGTAGAATTATATCACTTTTCAATCCCCATATCCGACGAACTTTCCACAAACTTAGCCAACGAATGTGGCTGTGATATAAAGGACATCTGCATATTCGGAGTGACATCATGAAGAAAACTAGTAAATTGTCTATGATTCAAACCCCTTGATCGAGTAACGGTCGGCTTCGATTAGTCGGATCGCGGTATAAATCCGAAATGTTTAGGTTCGCGCCACAGTTTTCGTCAATCAGGAACCGACCCCTCCTCTATAACTACTGCGCATGCACCACTTGGATGGAAATCTAGCAACTCTGTAAATCGATGGCTTAAGTTTAAAACGTCGTAACCCACCGAATATTCAAAAAACCGATTTTGGCGCCACTCAAAGCATTGAGTTTACCACATTCTGGCAAATCATCTTAAGATACAGCTACCTGATATATTCATTTTACGCGCTAAAACAAAATGTCGTATCAACTGAATGAATTATTTGATGTGTAAAACGTCGTAAGCCACAATTTGGCATTGTGTTAGCAAGAGTCAACTGCGTTTCTGTTTGGTGCAGTGTTCCATAACATAATTGGGTGAGTACTTGTGTTAATTATGGTATATTTCTATACAATATAGTTTGTTGTATCTAGATGGAATAGGTTCTCGAAATTAGTCAGTGAAGTACTATGAAACAATTGTAAGAGAATTTTTGAAAAAGGTATTTGTAGTCCCAGCCGGGATCTGTATTTGTACCGGGACCAGCCGGTATTTGTAATCCCGGCTGGGACTACAAATACCTTTTTCAAAAATTCTCTTACGATTGTTTCTTTGTTGTATCTAGTTTCGATGAAAAGTGTATTGATTTTTATGTAACAAGTTTATTATGTCGAGAAAAATATGTTTAGTGGGATACGACATCCTGCATCGTTTTTTTTTAATAATGTATATTAGGGTTAGAACATTGTGTAATTCTTATTGAATTACAAACCTATGGAGTGTTTCATTTTTTTTTGGAACCAATTAAAATAATTTTAATTAAATTTTTGATAGCATCTTGCTTTTACAGTATTATTAATTTAAAAAAAATGTACATCAAGCTGTTCCAGTATTTTCACTCTAATCTGTATTATAAAAGCATCTAATTGTGCGTTCCACAGTGAATAAATAATGTGCTATTGGTAAAATTAACATTTCATAAGTTAAAAGTGAAAATTGATATTAGTTTGATCTTCTAGGATGTCACAGCGAAGAGCTAAAATTATGGATGAAATATGTTCTCGAAATTAATTCAAAGTGATGGTGTATATGAAACAAATGTAAGAGAATCTGAAAATGAAATTTGTGGCTCAGCCGAGATTCGAACCCGGGTCTCCCAATTTCGCGTCAGGTGTTCTAACCAACTGAACTACCGCGACACCTATCAATTTCATTTTCGATAATGAAAATAAAATAAAAAAATGAAATTGATAGGTGTCTCGGTAGTTTAGTTGGTTAGAACACCTGACGCGAAATTGGGAGACCCGGGTTCGAATCCCGGCTGAGCCACAAATTTCATTTTCAGATTCTCTTACATTTGTTTCATAGCTGAAATTATGGATCTTAGTGCTTCTGTTAACTCGGAAAAAACGAATCCTGATGAAAATCAAGGAATAGGAAATAATATTAAAAGTCAGGCACATCCAATGTCGGATAAACTATCTTTAACTACTTCTGATCCTTTAAGCGTCGAGGGATCTATTGATCAGCTCATCATCATGTCGTTTGATAATATTCCTGTAATTTTTGAAGACATCAACCTTACAGTCAATAGTTCAGCAGAATACGTCATGATACTTAAAGAAAGTTCTCGAAAACCTGATGATCGAGAAAACGAAGAAGGAAAAAATGATGTGGAGAAATCTATAACGGAGGATAATCACAATCACTGTGTACGTGTTAAACTAGATAATACCTTTTTTTGTTTTTAATTTCAGGAAGAAGAGTTACAAGACGACTATAATATTATGAATGGGGAAGAAGTTGATGAAACAGAAATGCTTCAGTGTGACGATGAAGAACAAGAAGGCGGTTCTGAAACCCACAGTGGCTATGTGCCAAATGAAAGAGAAACGAACGGTACTGATACAGATAATATTGAAAACGAAAATTTAGGAAAGGATAGATATATTAAAAGAAAGAAGAAACAAGACACATCAACATGGAAAAGACAGTGTTTGGGTATGAAATCGTACTCGTTTTATTTTGTTATTTTTTGACGCGAAGCCGAAAAAAAACTGGCAAAAGATAAAGCAGCTGAAAGTGAGAGAAATCGACGCCACCGCCGAGAGAGCAAGCAGTCGTCTAACTTTCGAGACGAACGGTCGGTTTAACGTTGTTTTTAGTTTTGAACCTAAGGTAGGTGGTAGTTATTTCCCCAGCTTTCTGCTGCCGCTAACTAAACTCTCTTTTGTTTTATTAACCCCGCAATTAAACGCTTTGATAGGACGTTCCAACGCAATCCAATGTTTTAGCGAACGTTCACGCATACAGACAGATAAATAAAAAAAACTACGAATGGAGGGTAAAGAATATTTATCTACTATAAAAGATGAGCACCAAAATGAATTGAAGAAGGCTGCTGGGAAATTCGGACCTGCTTGTGAGTGCAATTCACTTGCGAGGTCTTGTAATAAAATAGGTGAAAAAGTAAGACAGGAAATATTTGATGGCTTTTGGACATTAAACTGGGAAAATAAAAAAAGTTACGTCAGGTCTCTTGTAAATTATGAGGAGAAGAAGAGATGCTATATGCAGACTATTCTAGAAGAAAAGGAACATTGTATTACTGCCTGCAAGTTGGAAATGAGAAATTTAAAACCTGCAAAAAATTTTTCCTCAGTACACTAGGATTGAAAGAAAGGTCGGTAAGAGATTGTGTGACAAATAATCCAACTATCCATGGAAGGTAAAAATGCAAAGAAGTGAAAAAGCAAGGAACGAATAAACAACAACAGAATAACGAAAGAAGAGGTTTGATATCGAATTTATAAACGCAAACCCAAAATTACCATCACATTACTACACGGACACTACACTACACACACGGACACACTACAGCGGACACTAAAAAATTATACTTTGAAGAATCTTTCACAAATAATACAGAGGTCTACAATTTATACAAAAAACATTGCGAGGAACGAGAAAAGTTACCACTTTCCATTTGTGCCTTTTTGACGACATTAACAGAAATCAATATTTCTATCCACCAACCAAAAAAGGATCAATGTGATCTTTGTTGTTTCTACAAAGTAGGACAAATTTCTGACGAAGAATACAGACATCACATAGAAAAAAAAGAACAGGTTAGAAGTGAGAAAAGAAAGGATAAAGAAGCTGCAAGTGGCAAATGTTTTGTATTTACTATGGATATGCAGGCAGTTAAGCTGTGTCCAATGTTGTATGCCAGCAAACTTTATTTCAAATCCAAATTACAAGTTCACAATTTTTCTATTTATAATTTAAGCGACCACAATTGTGTGAATTAATGTTGAAATGAAAGAAGGCAAACTTGAGGCATCCATATTCACTACATGTATAGTAAAGTACTTGGATGATTTCTTTTGCCATGCGGAGAAAAAACCGGTGATAGTTTATTCGGATGGATGTGGATACCAGAATAGAAATGTTACACTAGCAAACGCACTTCTCAATTTTGCAGTGGAACATGGTGTGACCATTTACCAAAATTTTTTGGAACAAACATGCGATTTTCATCCCTCATTTGTGAAAACGATTTGCATTTTAAATTAATATATACAGGGTTGGGCATAATCGGCGGAACACCTGATTTATGCCTTAATTGTGGGCAGTACTAAAAATTGCTTCAGATAAAAGTGTTTGTATATTTTATGCGCTATTTAATGATGCTTGGTGATTTTCGTCATACGTCATATTTATCAAGATATGACGTCATCGGATACTATTTTAAATGTATCACCCTATATTTATATTTTTTTTTGATAGATCTGTTTTTTCTAAATCCAATAATATAAGATTCGGGTGTCTCTGACTTACCAGTTCATAGTAAAATAATAAAATTGAAAGGTAACTATTGCTTTGGATAATTAATGAATAAGTGTCCACACAGTTATTTGTACTGTTACCCTGTACTATTTTCAATTGTTTTGCCATAGTTTCACCTGTTCGATACTATAAATAACTCTGACATTTGATGCTATTGACGAGTTTGATTAATTTAAACCATGGTTGAACTGAGTGAACGCGAAAGAATTACATTATTAATGATTATTGGATTTGGAGACAGAAAGAGATCTCTGCAAGAAGCTTGTGATTTGTTCAATGAAACATTTCCTGGCAGGATTTCCCCAATTTCTAAATCTACAGTGTGCAGAATTTTGGGCAAGTTCAATCAAACAGGAAGTGTGAAAAACATACCCGGATCTAGACGGAAGAGGACAGCCACAAATGAAGAAAATGCACTTAATGTGGTTTTAAGTGTACAGGAAGAACCAAAAACTTCAATACCAAAGCTGGCGTTAGACAATAATCTGAGTGAGAGATCTGTAAGGAGGATTCTAAAAGTAAATAAATTTCATCCTTATAAAGTGCAATTGCACCAAGAATTAAATGGAGATGACCCAGACAGGCGAATGCAGTTCTGTCAGGTAATGATGGATATCATTAATAACAATAATATGTTCATGAACAACATTGTTTGTACTGACGAGTCAACATTTTGTCTAAGTGGATTTGTAAATAAACATAATTGCCGGTATTGGTCTGATCATAATCCTCACTGGATGATAGAAGGTCACACCCAATATCCACAAAAGTTGAATGTTTGGGCTGGTATAGTTAGAGGAAGAATTATTGGACCATTCTTTATGAGAGAAACTTTGAATGGTGATCGTTATTATCACCTTCTTCAAGAACAGATAGTTCCAGAATTAGTTCGTTTATTTCCGAATCAAAGAAATCATTTACAACTCTCTGATAAAATTTGGTTCCAGCAAGATGGTGCTTCACCTCATTTCTATGCAAGGGTGAGACAGTACCTGAACACAATATTTCCGCAAAGATGGGTGGGTCGAAGAGGACATATTGAGTGGCCAGCTCGGTCACCGGATTTATCCCCAATGGACTTTTTTCTTTGGGGCCATTTAAAATCAGTAGTGTATAAGGACCGGCCACAATCGTTGGAAGAATTGGAAGAAAGAATAAGATCTGCTGTTGAAAAAATAACGCCTGCAGTTATTCAAAATTCTTTAAGGTCATTTATTGATCGACTTGGATATTGTCAGGCCGCTGAAGGTTTTCAATTCGAACACCTACTTTGAATGTTGAAACACTTAGTACTTACTTTATGTGGGTACTTGGAATAATGTAAAATAATTATGATTTTTTAT
The DNA here is from genome assembly GCA_946251905.1 of Cryptocephalus moraei. Classification (NCBI taxonomy): domain Eukaryota; kingdom Metazoa; phylum Arthropoda; class Insecta; order Coleoptera; family Chrysomelidae; genus Cryptocephalus; species Cryptocephalus moraei. Next base: position 756,108 of record OX276456.1, read on the forward strand.
TACATAAATATTTTCACTGTTTGTTAAATAATTCTTTATATTTTATTATTTTATTATGAACTGGTAAGTCAGAGATCCCCCGAGTCTTATATTAGTGGATTTGGAAAAAACAGATCTATCCAAAAAAAATATAAATACAGGGTGATACATTTAAAATAGTATCCGATTACGTCATATCTTGATAAATATGATGTATGACGAAAATCACCGGGCATCATTAAATAGTGCATAAAATATACAAACGTTTTTATCCCAGACAATTTTTAGTACTGCGCATAATAAAGGCATAAATCAGGTGTTCCGCCGATTATGCCCAACCCTGTAGAAACACATACATGAATTATTGAAAGAATGAATATTCAAGTTTTTGGTCCTTTCATTATCACTAAGGAATAGTTTTTGTACCGACTTGTTTTGTACCTATCAATCGGTATTGTTTTTGATAGCCATCAAAGTTGCTTTAATCGGTGTTTCTTGTGGGTTGCTATGATTTTTCAAAATAAACAATTGTTGTAAAGACGCTTTATTTTGCAATGAGTTCCGAACAACCCCGTCAAGCTGTTGGCCTACACAATGACGGACGCAGTATTCGATATATCGCTAATTTGCTAGGCATCCCTAGAAGCACGGGATCTGATGCGATTCAACGTTTCAGGTAAATTGGCACTTATTCATGAAGACCTGGACAGGGAAGACGAAGAGCAACAAATTAAGTGGAAGATCGATTTCTTCGACTTTAAGTTTTGCGAGAACGAATATTTCCTGCAACGACTTTGAGTAGGAGGCTGGTAGGTGTTCATGGTACCGTCATTTCATTCGATTCAGTACTAAGAAGGTGGAAGGAACACCATTTAACATCTTATCCACCTGCTACTGGCCCTAATTTAAACACAGAGCATCGCAGACAACGGATGGAATTTGCGAGAACTCATTTAGACTGTGGTATGGACGAAATGGGGTTGTATTCTCTTTAAGAATGACTTGCGTTTCACGCGCGACTCACCTGATCGTAACCAAAGAGTGACTGGAAGGCCGGGCGAACGATAAGCCTCGTGCTGCTTTTTGCCTCGGATACCTGTTGGTGGTGGAGGTCTGATGGTATGAGCTGGCATTTCTTTGAAAGCTTCTACGGCCCTTGTAACATGGCGCAGAGGTAGCATCAACGTTGACAGGTACATCAGGGGGTGTTACAAGACCATGTCGCACCTTTTGATTCATTTGGAGAAGCAAATTTTATTCAAATGCATGACAATGGGCGAACGCACATAGCTGGGGTAACGCATCAGTACCTTCATGTTGTTGGAATTCAGGTGCTAAGGTGACCACCCATGAGTCCTGACTTAAACCCAATCGCGCATCTATAGAACAACCTAGCCAGAACCAATAAAGAGAATTATGGCGTGATTCATAAAATAGAACAGCTGGGCCAAGCACTATTACATGAATGAGAGACGATACCCCAACACAGGATTACTGCTTTGATAGGGAGTACGCCACGACGAATGAGAGCTCTCATTCAGGCTCGCTGGGAAAAATACTTGATATTGAGGCTTTTTCCGCAGTTTTCTTAATATTCACTTTCCTAATTTTTTTTATTTTTTTTTTTTTAACATGACGAAAACGAAGTATAGTTTATTTTGTAAAAATTGTTCCTTATTAAAGATTGTTAATTGGAAATATTTTGATTAAAATTTTTGTTACTGATTTTTTCTAAAAAAAAACCCATGGCAGGCATGCCAGGCTGAAAAGTAGGTTTATGGGTAGGATATAGAGTAATATAACAGACACGATGTGTCAAAAAAATGTATACAAGGTGTGAAAAAAATACAATCGCCAAATTTTTATATACAGAATGATCAAGAAATACTGTTTAAGTTGGCAATCCTACCTGGAGGATTTCTTTGCCTAAGGGTTTGCAATGCTACAACCGGATATGTTTATTTGACAAAAATTTGACATAACAATCAGCGATAAGATTGTAGGTTGGGGCGGCGGTGGCCGTGGGTTAAGGCGCGGCCTCTGAGCTTGACAGTCACTGTCGTCGTGGGTTCGAATCCCACGTAATCCATGGATGTGGTGTCTGTTGCGGGAAGTGTGTAAAATGTATCCAAAATCCCGTTCATATTCACGCCGGTAACCAGGCCGGATAGGATCGGATATCCTATAGGAGGGCGGGACTAGGATACACACACCCTGAGTGGGTAGAGCACGAGTGGGTCAACTGGGGTGAGAGCCTTAAGGTGGTACAACCGTGCTCGAGGACCGTGGTTCGGAGCCCACGTTAAACTGTAGGTCCCGTCCAGATTAGCCTTGCAGCAAAAAGGAAACGTTAACTACAATTGACATTCAGATTGTAGGTTATGTTCCTGAAGACATTGTCCTTCAAGAGCCCAAATAATGAAAAATCTAATGAAGTGAGATCTGGTGACCTGCTTGGCCAAATGCCCTGACTAAGTACTCTGTCGCCAAAATTTTCTCTTAAATATCCCATAGTAGCACGAGCCGTATTTGCCTTTGCAGAGTCTTGTTGGAAATATCCAATGTGACACTCTTTCATCTGTTAATTGGTTTATAAAAGGCTTCAAAAGGTGTTGGATATATATCTCCGAATTGACGGTAAAATTAAAAAATATGGGCCAATACACCCGCGTCCTTGAGAATGCCAACCAAACACCAACTTTAACGGGATGCAAATGTGTCTCTCTGATAGCGTAAGGATTTTCACCTGACCAAATTCTGTAACTTTGTTTATTCACATAGCCGTTAAGATGAAACCAGGCTTCGTCGGAAAAGAAGGTATTGTCAAGGATATCATTATTATTTAATATATCATTGAAGCAATTGCAAACAGTCAACAATATCAGTAGCTGTAATCATGCATTCCTTAATATATATTCACCGTCAGAAAAAGGTTTATTCTTGCAATAATAGGCAATTGCATAACTCCCTTTTGTAGGATCTTCTTATATTTTTGTCATCCGCGTAAATCGACTTTTCTTCTCTTATTCGTTTTAGGTATTATTTATTAGTTATTACATAAACTTTTAAATATTTGTAATAATCCATTCTTTTCTATTAATACAGTATGTAACGTTTATTCTAATTTATTTACATAGTTCTAAATATTACTTAATTTATTTAGAATATTCCTTAACTAATAAATTTATATTACACACTTAACGCGCTAATTTATGTGTACACTTCTCACTAGTCGGCTTATAGCATTTTTACACACGACGGCTCCTTGTCTACTGTATCTCCGACCGCAACACTTCGTAACTTATATGGTCAATACTGTCTTCGGGAACCTTCCGGTAGTTACTCAATTATCCTTTCTCTAATTGGACGTTCCGGAACGTTCGAGAAAGTTTTTATGGTCGCGGTTTGTACTGAATTCTCCGAAGTGGTCTCCTCCTTGAAGTGGGCCGCCTTCGTCCGATAAGAAGGAGCATGCTTCACGCTGGTGTTTACATTTCGCGTTACAATACGATATTAATACCTGTATCAGCATTCAACATGTACAACACTTTAATTTGAGAAAAATAAACAAAAGGCGATTTTTTTAATATCAAAGGTTTAGTAACAACTGACCAACGAACTGATCATATATTACGAACTGATAAACGGGGGAGGGGGGGAGGTGTGCATAAGTGAGGTGGTATCTAAAGTCGTAAAACTAAATCGTGAAACTTGGCTAGTCACCCGACTGAACATAGGGCCACACCACCGAACAAATTAGGGACATTTTACAACTGGACAACTCTGACGGTTAGTCTGACATATGACACAAATGACCGAAGATTGTCCAGCTTCTCGAAGTTGGCCATGGTAATTTAACCAAAGGACAACACCAAGTCTTAACCAACTGCTAGATTTATTGAAGATGAGCGGCCGGTTTCGGCTTCCTAGAAGCCATCTTCAGGCTCGCAAACAAGTTGTTTTGTTTTAGGGCTCCTATTGTTCGAAGTGTGCGGCGTCACACATACAAAACAAATACGTTGACATACACAGTTAAAATAAATAAAACTTAGATATTAACACACAACGAACAAGATTAACTACATAAAGTTGTTTTAGGACCATGGATCGAGCCCTAAAGGCTTGAGCTTCCTCATATTTGAGAGATCGGGAAGTAACTACGCAACTACTTGGAAGTTAGACTAAGAAACCCTTAGATTAAGAAATGCTCAAGCCCGCTTATTTGAAAAAGACGACTAAAGGGAAGATAGACTAGAAACTCTAAGATTAAGAAATGTTTATCTGTTTATCCGTTTATCTGAAACAGAGGAGCAAAAGGAAGATAAGAAACACTAAGATTAAGAAGTGCTCAAGCCCGCTTATCTGAAACAGACGAGCAAAGGGAAGCAAGATTGGAAATGGAACGAGTACGTATTGTTCGAGCCCGTTCGTCTGAAACAGACGAGCAAAGGGAAGTCAGATTGGAAATCGCCCAAGTACGCATTGCTCGATCAAGACGAATAACGCACGCTGATTTAAATCTTGCTGCATTCCGTTACGATTCTAATTACAATTATAGTCTACATTCAAGTGTTGTTATTGGAAAAATGGATAAATTAGGCGTGTATTGCAATGCCGTAAAATTCCATAATGAAACACCAGGAATGTGCTGCGCAGGTCGAAAAGTTAAATTGCCAGAATTACATTCACCACCCGAACCACTATTAACGTTGGTTTCAGGATACACAAGACAGTCGAAACATTTCCCATCAAACATACGTAAATATAATTCATGTTTTCAAATGACATCGTTCGGTTCAACTAATATCGTGCACGAGAATTACATGCCAACATTTAAAGTTCAGGAGCAAATTTATTATCGTATAGGATCACTACTACCACTGCCGAACGAAGTTAACAATTTTTTTCAAATATGTTTCATGGAAAACACTGATGAACAAATAGAACAACGTTATCGGTTCAATACGCACACTAAACAAGAAATTGACGTTGCATTACAAACTTTATTCGAGCAACATAACGAATTAATTCGATTGTTCAGAACTGCCATTGAACAAATGCAAGATTGTGTTTATGTGTTTTCTCGGTTAATCTATATTCGCTAGATTATCTACTTTTATTTAATCACTCATTTATTTCATATCAAACTGAGCCACAGCGAAGCGTGGCCGGGTCACGGCTAGTAATTTATAAAATTCTTCTAGACACAGAGAGAACTCTAGCCCGGGCCGGATCCAGCGCGCGGGCCGCCATTTGTCCAGGATTAGTTTATCATATTCGCCCGCACCTACAACGATTTGATGGAACGTACAAGAATGGTACTCAAGAGATTACGACACGCAGAATTAAACCTGAATCAGGCGACATGTATATGGGTCCCCCAACAAGTCAGCATCTTAGGAGTTCAAGTGACCCCCGAACGGAGTACGTCTCCGGATCCAACTAAAACAGAAGTCATCAACCAACTACCGCCACCCATGTAAGTAAGAAGGCTTTTAAAGTTCTTAGGAATGTGCAACTTTTTTACGAATTATATATCTTATTTATCAAAAATAGATAGATAGATAGACGGAAGACCAGCTGAAACGACATCAGTGCCGGTGTTACGTCACTTCAATCCGGAAATCAACTGCGAATTGAGAGTAAATACCTGCACAAATAGTTAAGGAGTCAAATCACTACAACAAGAGAATCTGTTCCCATTGCACACATAGACTTACCGTTAAACCAATATAAGAGAAATTTTACCGTCTCCGAACTAAAAACACTGGAAATCGCATGGAGTCTCACATATTCGCGACACCTCGCATATGGGAAAAGGATAAAATTAGTGACCAATCACTACGCACTTTGCTAGCTAAAAACTGCGAAGAACCAGACAGGAAGATTAGCCATGTGGGCTGGAATGCTGTGAGAAATCGAGAGTTTTACCGTTTTAGCGGGTGTATTTCTTGTAAAATTGAAATGTTTGTTGTATGTACGGTCCAGTGTATTTTATGCATGCGTCTCCACGTTCACATCTCAGAGGCATCAATCCGGCGGGAGATCTATTTCTTTCAGGGCACATGTTTCATATTGTAACGCGAAATGTATACATCGGCGTGAAGCGTGCTCCTTCTTATCTGACGCAGTTCAAAGGGAGACATAAAAACTCTTCGAGAATAATCGGGTAACGTCAAATTAGGGAAAGAATTATCCAGTAGGTTCTTTAGACATTATTGGGGCAATAAAATGGAACGATGCGGTCGGAGAATATAGTAGACCAGAAGCCATCGTGAGTGAAAAAGTGCGATAAGCCGACTAGCGATAATTGTACAAATAAATTAGCAGGTTAAGTGTGCAATGTAAATTAATTACTTACAAAATAAATTAAATAAATTAAGTAATGTTAAAAACTGTATAAATAAATTAGAATAAACGTTACAATATGCATATAGAGCTACTGTAAAATTCAAAGCTTAGTTTTGTTTGTTGTATGATGTCTGATGTCATTAACTCGCTAAACTTTATTTAAATACGTAAATACGTCACTACTGATCTGGCAAGTTGAATACGTCTTTGTTGTTTGAATATAAACAACTCTCTCTCTTTCTCTCTCTAGCGCCAACAAGCTTTCAATTAAATGGGTGATGAGTGATTCTACAATTAGATTAAATATATATATATATATATATATATATATATATATATATATATACTAAAGTAAACTAGTAGTGGGAAGCTGCCAGGGCAGGTAAGTAAGAAGACTCTTTTAACTTAGGAAGCTTTCGAAATATTTTATTTCTTCTTCAGCCTAAAACTAAAAGCAAAACGCGTGTATCAATGGCAATTATCAAAATACGCTTGTTAACAATAATACTTACAATTGTTGAGGATGAAAATGACGCTTACTGACCGGAACATAATACAATTGGGTAAATAAAAGTAGTTATGAGAAAGGCATTACGAAGTGCGATGTACACGTGAGATTAAATGTTTAAAAAAAAGGGGAAACCGTCCATTTTATCGACCAGTAACGAACAGAATGAACCATAGAACAAATTTTCAAAATGATACCAACTTGACCTTTCTCTCCCAACGTCATGGCGGAGGATCCATGGGACATGAGAAGTGAGCGGCTAAGTATAGAGCACGAATTTTAAAAATTATTACTAACTACATGGTATTTGAAGGGAAGGTCAGTTAAGTTTTCATTATGACTGTAACAGGACAAGTAAGAGGACTTTTATTGAAAGGAAAGGAAAAGTTTCTAAACAGTAACATCTGAAAATCAGGAAGATCATAACAATTAAATGGATGAAAAATTATTTTCCTACTCACTGTTAGGTATTTGTCAACGTACCTTCCTCAGGTGGATTGTTTAGGAACTTTTTTTCCAGGTATAATAAGTTTGCATAGATGCAATTAAGGTTCCTCGTGTCAGAACGTTTGTTTAACAGGTTATCCATTGTCTGTATGTAGGCCATTTCAAGAAAAGTTCTCTTAGTAGCGTTACGCTCCCGTGATAAGATGGTTACCTCTTCAAATTTAGGTACATGCCCTGTTACATCCACATGCTGTGATAGGGCACATGCATCTTTACGGCATCTTATGTCACTTTTATGTGAAGTAATCCTCTTTTTTAAATTTCTTGAAGTCATTCCTACATATGACTTCTCACAACCACCACACTCAATTTTGTAAACTACATTGGTGCTTTCTAAAATTCTAGTAGGGTCTTTTAATAAGGTGAAGAGGTTATTAACCTTTTTTAAGGCCTTAGGGGCTAATATTATATCTGTTTGTTTGAATATCGTATTTAGTTTTGATGTTAGTTCAACAATAAAAGGGAACGACCTGTATCTCTTAACAGAGGTTTGTTGCGGAGTTTGTGTAGGGTTTCTATTAATACTTGTGTTTGTCCTGATACCTGAGATCTCATTTATGGCTATTTCTGGTGTTTCATACAATAACTTTTTTAATAACGAAGGTGGATAAGAATTTTCCATCAATAAGTTGTATAATAACTTGAGGTTTTTTTCCTTCAAAGTAGGATGACTTATCCTAGTCACACGATTTTTTAACCCTTTTACTAAGTTTATTTTGATTTTTTCTGAATGATACGAAAAGTAATTCAAATATCTACTTGTGTTGGACGGTTTTCGGTACCAGTCTAATATAACTTTGTTATGTTCCGTCCTTATAAGTTTCGTATCTAAGAAAGGAACTGATCTATCAGTTTCGCTTTCAATGGTGAACTGGATGTGAGGGTTTATACTGTAACGTTTATTTTATAATTTATTTACATTAATTGAACACTAATTTATTTAACACACTAATCTACTTGTTCACTAGACTAGACACTACATAATTTATTTGTACTGCTCCGCTTTCGGATCGTATGTCGCGTTCACTTCTGCTTCTCTAGTTCTAACTAACTCCCTCGATCACAAACCCCCTTATATATACACCCCCAACCCTGATCGAGAACATTCTAGTACATTCTAGAAGCCTACGCAGCAAATGTTCATGCACCTGTCTTGTACGCGTCGTAGTTATTCTTTTGAAGGAGTAAACATGTGTCGCTTTGTTTACTTCTCGCATTACACTGCCCCCGCCTTAGAGACGTTTCGTCTCGGAACGTATCCTTGGTAGGCCCATGCAGGAACCTGCAGTTAGCCCCCCGCTTACAGCGAGACGTGGCGTCAAAATAACAGGGGACCGTCTTCCCGAGTCGACATGGTGCAAGCCCAAAACAGCAGACTAAAACTTCCACTCCGGTATTCTTCAACACTACTTCCAGCATATTCCGGACAACCCTCCAGTCCAGCTGATCTCGTCCAGCACCTAACTTGGGGACAGCTAGCTTCCTGATGTCGAGCTCCAGCAGTCGGTCTCGTAGCCTATGCAAGGTTCGCCATACATCGTGATAACATGGTTTAAGGGAGCAGATCTCCTTCGTAACCAGATAAAAGATGTGTCTTACGTTGTCACGTAGTTCCAGAACCTTGCCAATTTCCGGGAGTTGCGCTCTGAGTTGTTCCAAGCGCCCGTACTTCTTCTTGAAAACCGTGGCGATACCTCGTGACATTACCAGGTCGGCGGACACACAATGGGCCAACGAGTATTCTTCAGGTACGCTGAACAAATCCTGTTGTTTTTCACAGGTTACCCCATACCGTGCTTTTCCGGTACCCCCGTAGGCGCTCATAAATTCTTCGAACGAAAGTTCGTTCTCCTGCGCCAACGTGTTTCTTACTCGGGGAACCTCCGCCTCATCGTGCGACCCCTCATAGGGTGCCAACCGATTGAAGTGCACCACTCTCGGCTTGCCATTTGGTAGTTTGCTTACCCGGTAGACCACGTCATTGATTCGTTTCTTCACAACATAGGGACCTTCCCAATTGGTCTGTAACTTAGGGGACAAACCACGTTTCTTCTGTGGGTTGTACAGCCAAACTCGATCTCCCATTTGGTAGCCACCCTCTTTAGCGTTGATGTCGTAACGCTCTTTGATGCGATCACTGGCGATATTTAGTTGGTACCGGACTTGATCGTGAATTTCGTTCATCCTTTGCCGCATCCGGGAAACGTAATCTTCCCCCGAAACGTCCTCGTCCGGTCTAGCGCCAAAGATTAGATCACAGGGCAGTTTAAGTTCTCGCCCGAACAGGATTTTGGCTGGAGTTTGTCCTGTCGACTCATGAACGGCCGAGCGGTAGGCCATCAGGAAGAACGGCACGTGTTCGTCCCAGTCTCTTTGATGTGACGAGACCATTTTCGCTAGATAGCGGTTGAGGGTGCGATTCATCCGTTCTACCATGCCGTCAGACTGAGGGTGAAGGGCCGTGGTTCTTGTTTTTCGTACCCCAAACTTCTCACATATCCTCCGGAATAGGCCACTCTCAAAGTTTCTTCCTTGATCCGAGTGTAATTCCATGGGTACTCCAAACCGGCAGATCAGCTCCTTCACGAGCACATCGGCCACTGTCTCTGCCTCCTGATTAGGGAGAGCGTACGCTTCTACCCACTTCGTAAAATAGTCCATTACGACCAGGATGTATTTATTCCCCTTTTCGGTCTCAGGGAAGGGTCCTGCTATATCGATAGCGATCCTTTCGAAGGGGCTCCCGACGTTATATTGTTTCATGGGAGCTTTCGGTCGTCTTTGTAGCCCATTACTTGCGAAACATGTAGTACATTTCTTGCACCAGTCCTTCACGTCGTCTGAACAATTGATCCAGTAGAATCGCTCTCGTACTTTCTGCAGGGTTTTCTTGATCCCTAAATGTCCACCAGACGACTCGTCGTGAAGGTGCCGCAAGACCTCCGGGATTTTACTGGAGGGAATTACCAACTGCCGTCTTTCCTCCGTCCCGTCTTGGCTCTCCAGTACGCGTTTTAGTAGTCCATCCTCAACCACTAACGAGTCCCACTGTGCCCAATAGCTCTTGAGTTTTGGCGAGCCAGGTGATACCTTTTGCCACTCAGGACGCTCTCCTCCCTCCTTCCAAACCAGGATTTCTTTGAGAACCGGGTCTTTTTCTTGCTCTTGTCGTAACGAGGATGGTGTCCATTCCTCGGCGACCACGGTGGTTCGGTAGACTTTCTCGGACTTTTCCTCAGCTCTATGACAATGAGGACATTCATCAGGGCAGGGTCTTCTCGAGAGTGCGTCTGCGTTTCCATGACTCTGTCCTGGCCGATGTTCTATAACAAAGTCATACTCCTGGAGCCTCTCGATCCAGCGAGCGATTTGTCCTTCGGGATTCTTAAACTGGAGGAGCCATTTAAGAGCAGCATGATCGGTCCGGATCAGAAACCTCCTTCCACACAAATACTTATGGAAGTGCTCGATGGACTTGACGATGGCCAATAATTCACGTCGGGTGACGCAGTAATTCCTTTCTGGTTTGGAGAGTACCTTGCTGAAGTATCCAAGGACACGTTCTTGTCCCTCCTGACGCTGCGACAGAACACTTCCAATTCCCACATTGCTCGCGTCGGTGTCCAGGATGAACTGTCCTTCTGGCAGAGGAAAACTCAGCACTGGGGCACTGGTCAACT